>ML784772.1:204560-248588 GCA_009831015.1 Picea engelmannii | reverse complement strand
ATGGTTGTAGTTTAATTTCTTGCATCTATTTATAAATATTGTTGAATCAAAACCCTAGGGGACAAACACACAAGTAGGTCGTTGTCTCATGTCCCCTGATAGAAAAAAATTTAGCCATTGAAGAAGAAGAAAAGAGCCTAGCCTTCCAAGGCTAGCATTCCACTGAACCGTCTCGTATAAGTGGAACGCTAGCCTTGGAATGCTAGATACACTCCTTTTTCTTCTTCCCTTAAGCTAGTAGTACCTTTTGACTTCAAGAGGAAGAGGACGTCCCAGGCCTCAGTTATCTACACCTAGGGCCGTTTTCTTTTAGGGTTTGATGAAAGAGCCTTACCTTAGCAACACTCTCCCTCTTTAAACCCTCTTGTCTTGACTTTTCTTTTCATTGAGCTAGTTGTTTGCCGGAAAGGAGGAGAGAGCACGAGGCCTTTCTTTAGCAACACCGAAGTGAGCCTCTCTCCCCTAGGGTTATGATTTTGGATCCCTGCTTTAGCAACACTTCAAAACTTATCCCTCTAGTCCTTTAAAATCTCATCTTCTTCAACTTTTGCATTCTTCATCTATGACTCCATTAACCCTAAGGCACTGATCTAAGACCTCCAACGTTGAAGTAGAATTGGATCCAAACACTCTCAAACCTCTTGAAATTGAAACCCTAACTACACTAACCCTAACCTACTAACCCTAGAATGCCGACATCACCCTTGGTTATTTCATCTTGATGCAGCAACGTTTCATTTTATAAGCAATTGAATGGTGTTTAAAGCATTTATTGAATGAGGGATTGATTGGATATATTGATTGCTACATCATTTTGGTATTTATTGGTGGAGTGATATTATTTCATTGATGTATTGACAAACATTGACTTTGTCAATATTTATTGTTATAATTTCTTATATGTTGAATTTAGTAGATGATCTTTGATATATGAAGTACTAACCAAGATTTGCATGTATAAGTTTCTTGTTTCTTTGTCCCAGACAAGTGTTTTTTTTCTTCTTTGGTTACTTCTTATTATTGGCTATTTAGCCGGATCTTCTACTCGGTGGTGACTTGTGAGGGGGGATTTACACTTTTGCCTTATCATCCCTCACCTTCTCAAAGCTCTAGGTCACCAAGGACGTCTCCCTTGGGCCTTACCACCCAGAATAGAAAGAACCATCCCATTGAGGTGACATTGGGTGGGATTGGTTCCTGTTACGCCAGTTTATCCCTTTATCTTTTGACCTATTACCATAAATACAAATTGTTCGATAACAAGTCTCATAATAAAAATTCAACTTGGGAATCCTATAAACACAATATTCCATAAAGGATCAAATTTGAATAGCCAGATCCTTTTACAATTCAACAATTTTGTTTAGCAATTAGAGTTTCATACCGTCTCTTATCATCAACAATGGCAGCATCAAGAACAGTGAATCATGTGAAGACATTACAAGCTAGATCAAAGACGTAAAGTCTTTTCATAAATATGTTTTGAGCACAAATCATTTCTAAAGGGGGAGTAAGGTGATCAACATAAATATAAATAAATGAATAAATAATTGAAAAGACACAACATAATGAAAAGTCATGTCTTAACAGAACGACATGATTCTTAGTGAAAAGGCACATGCCTAATTATTTATACCGAGCCCTCATTGTATTCATTCATATTCTATCATCTCATATATTTTATTCTATATATTAATTGATCTAGATGTATTTCTTTATATTCTTCCAAATATTTTGGGTATTCCTTGTATGAACTAGCTTGGTTTGCCACATTCATCCCGTATGAATCATATTTTGTGTAATCATGGGGTATGAAACCATTAAAATGCAAATTACAGCCGCTATACAAAACCAAATTAAGCGTATACTATAGAATTGGAAAGGTATTTCAAAGATCTATCAAAGTCATTTCAAGATTGAATGAAAAAATCAATGTTTAAGGATAAAATCTTGCAGATAAAATTCACCCAAAAATAGAAATAAAAATGGCTGCTGCAAGTGAAAAATGAATTTTTGTCATAGCAGAAGCTTTTGTTTTCTGAGATAAAAGTTGCAAATAGAATGCTCAAGTTATTACCCAAATGGGTATCTTTCATTTTTTGATTGATTTTTTTACTAGTGATATTTTATCCATGAAATCCCAAGCTACAACACTTGTGCGCCAGGCAGTCGTTCTCCTGTTAACAATGAAGACCTCAAATGGGATTTGAACATGTGAAACTGTGAGGGAAAATTGTTTTCAATGAAGAGGCCATAAATGATGAATGACGGTTTGGGATACCAGATATGTGTAAAGCTCCATTCAATGCCATCATTGCCATGAATGAAGTTCTGCTCTATGGATAGTGCTTCCAATAAATTTTGGTAATTTGATTAATTAAGTCATTGGATAGCACTTCTAATAACTTTTTATCAAAATCTATTTTTTGAAGGATGTAATATTGTGAAGGAGTAGTTCAACATCAAATTGTTTTTTCTTCCCTTAAAACCCTTCTCAAAGTATCATAAAGGAGGAAATAGATTGAAGGCTTCTATTTGTATTTGGGCACACTATTGTGATCACAAGAGAGATACCATAATAAAAAGATAATATTTTTTGTGGTGTTGTGTCCTAGATCCACCCAAAATTTGAATAAGGGGATCTTAGGTACACCTTGTGTCATGTGTGAAGGTGACTTTTTCATGGAGACTTATGTTTAATCTAGTTTTGACATAAACACAATTGTAATCTATCATTTAACACAACACACATGGAGTATACAACAAATTAATTCAAGCACAAATTAATGTCAATCAAGAACTTGCAAAGCAAATTCAAGATTGATTGAGTCATTGAATTGTATACAGGCCGAAGTTGCAAGAAGCCCTTGTTGCTATTGAGTCAATTGTAATCTAGACATACTTGCAT
This sequence comes from Picea engelmannii, assembly GCA_009831015.1. Lineage (NCBI taxonomy): Eukaryota > Viridiplantae > Streptophyta > Pinopsida > Pinales > Pinaceae > Picea > Picea engelmannii. The sequence goes on along the minus strand of ML784772.1, from coordinate 245,680 downwards.
AAGGAGAAGTCATTAAGTTTTTCAAATGGAGTGAAGTATCAAAGTATTAGAGTTACTGAATACTCTAATAATCATTTCTAAAGGCAACATAGTTATACTCAACAAAGCTACTCTTCACTTTGTTCTAACTTGTTTGCAAGTTTCACAAGCCAAAGTAGAACTGCTTCAGACTCAACCACAGCTTCTTCAAGATGAACTCCAACAAAAGAATCTTCATAATTTTGAAGTAGTCCTTGTTTAGAATAACCCACTTTTTGATGATGATGATGATGATTCTAATCAACAGTCCACTCATTATCAACTCAATAAAACAACTTCAATTGCAGATGAGGATGAAGTTGTGCATGATCAAGTTCAACGTGATCTTTCCAACTGTGTTGTCAAGCCTTGCAAAGAAATACAATTCAATAAAAATCGACATGGTTTAGGATATGACTAAGACAACATCTTTCATATCCAAGATTACTCCAAACCAGTTAAGTTTGTAAGTGGAGGATTTCTTGATTAAAAGACATCATAAATCATTAAAGAAAAACTTCGAGTGTTAATATTGTCATAGAACTGGTCGCATGGAGAATCAATGTTTTGATCTCCATCCTTGTCAGCATTGAGGCAAGAACAATCATTCAATGGACAAATGCTCCAAGCAAAACAGACCTGCAAGATTAAAGATTCACTATGGGTGGATCAATCCTTGGCAAGGGTCATCAACAACCAAGAAGATATATCAGTCTTACCAAAAAATTCAATCTCAAGTAAAGACAAATCTTGCAGTAGACAGGAAATGAATATGGTACTCTTGCACCTCAAAGAAGGGAATACAATGATGAAACTCTCCTACACCTTAAGGGGGGGAGTGCACAAATCAAGTGAAGAGGGTTAGTGGTCAACCAAAAACCACCAAATACAGTGATGATGTCTCTCCTTTCAGCTGACAGAGGGAAGAATATATATGGTTGTCCTACTTTGCCTCAATCCTTGTCTTATCTCCTAATGAGGTGTTGGCGTGAGACAAATTGAGGTCGTTTCACTTATGTATTATATATTTGTATAATTGGAATGAATACATTACATGAGATGGATTGAAGCCTTTTCCGCCAATTTCTTGTCCTGATTTTTGCTCAATTTCTTAACAAAATGTACATGGGAATTTGAGATAAAATCGGGCAGCTCAAGTCCAGCTTGACTTGGCTATAACTAAGTAAAACTGGGAACAAAGTACAACATAAAATTTGTTATGATTTCCTGCATAGCAACCATTTTATCCTCTCCATCTGCAATCCGAGTCTTGGACAAGTATTATTTTCTAAGCTGGTAGCATCATGCATGTAATATGTATATGTACTTCAATGACAACTGATGTTAGCCTCTAGGCTCTAACCAAGGCATGTCTCCTCTTTCCCTGCTTAAAGAATTTTATACATGCTTCCTTCTGTTATGATTGTATGCATGATATTTTCAATGAACTTCAATCTCAATTTCTTATAGCCAGATACAAACATCACACACCAATGTCGTGGATCAAATGATCTACTAATGTTAAATTTCTTTTACCATCCAACGTTCCATAAATAGCCTGGACCAAAAGATCTGCAAATAGTAAAGTTTTTGAAACCTGTGATGTGAATACAGTCATTGCAAATGCAACATTATCTTAAGTTTCCTAGAAAATAAGAGATTACATAGTGATGACATTACAGAGTAATACCTGTAGATAAGCATCAAAGATGCGCAATCCAAGACTTTGCCATGATGTTGTAGCTGGAATATGGATTTCCTCAAAATGGAGCTCTACCCTATATAGTCCATTCTCAAGACCAAGCCCATAGTATCTTAGAGATGTGGGAGAAAGACGTGTTGTTGTATATATTGATGGATTTGGATCTATTCCTAGTACTTGTTCTCCCGTATATGGGTTATCAATTTCGTTACTTAAATCTAATGAATTCAAATATACTCCTGTTGTACTAACTCCCCAACTCTCTCTAGAATTTATATAGAATGAAGCAGCATCTAGTGTTTCATTATCCTCCAAAAAAGTGACTTTCATTGAGGAATCAATCAGCTGTGGACCTCCACAATTGATGGCCAAAGAAGAACCTGACAAGCCAGTCAAAAGTTGTATCAGATATTGGATAACTGCAAAACACAATAGTTTCCTTATCAAGTTTTGAGGTGAGATAATTATAACATAACACACATCAGCAGATCAATAGTGAATGATCTCAATCCTATTTTGAAAGAATTATGGATGAATTCTATAATAGACAGCATATGATTTTCTGCATACTGGAGCATTATCCTGCTACCTTTGCAAAATGAAATTATCACATGGATATTATTGCTTCCTATTCTCATTTATATACTTGAAGTGGCAACCACATATATAACCAATTTATGCATTTGTGTGGTTTAGTGAGTACTTCATCTGAGTTATTTGAGTAATAGAATAATATCTATGCTACGATGGCCACATTTGGAAAAATTAGTGTTGTCAGGTAGTTTTTTCATGGCTATAATCTCTTAGGTTTCCAGTGGTGTTCTACTGCCTGCATGTATAGTGTTTGAAGATTAATGATCAATATTGGTACAGGAAAAATTCAATGTGTTTGAATAATTGGATTTGGATTTAAAAACCATAATTGAAAACATGTTACAAACCCTAAGATTGTGTAAGCTAATACTGTTGATCGGTATCTGAGCATGGAAATAATGATAGATTTGCCAAATTTAGCGAGCTATAAAATTCCAAGCCAATTCTTTTGTGTTTCTTGACTAATTTTGGTTCACATATTTTCACAAACAGTTTGCAAACTTGGACAAAATTACCAAATAATTACACAGTGATCTCTTTACGGATTTTCAACTCACTTGGACAACTTTTGCTAGGTGTTTCTCCATAGGGAGTCCAAGTCAGTCAAAACAATAATTTTAATTGCTAAGCTTGACATGGTAAAAATGTCATTTTTTGTAATTGAGCAAATTGAGTGAGGTAAAGGTGAAAGATGATGATAAAACACTTTCCTAACCTACCCAACCCTATTCCAACCCTTACACACCCCCCTCACTCAAAAACTCACTCAAACCCTCATGCCCCCTAGGGGATTTACACCCCCCTCTCATGTGAAAACCTTTGAACATGAAATAACTTGAGTTGTGGGCCCCTCTCCCCACATTTGCACCCTCCTTAGCCTCCCACATCACCTCTTGGGTGTGTCCCACCCTCTCTAACTCATCTCCACCTCACCCATCCATGCCAAAACCCTAGAGTTGTGTGCCCTCTCCTTGAGATCACCACTTTGACTTGGGTTTTGACATTTGGCATTGATCCAAGAGGGGTCACTTTTACTTTCAAGGTATAAATAAAGGCCCTCCCTCACTCATTTCCTCACCATCTCTTGATTATTGTTATGCTACCAAATTCTTGCCTCATCCCTCTCTCATCTTCCATTCTTAATTTCACTCATTTTTGCTCTATTTTTTAGAGGAGCTTGTAGCAATTAGTTGTTGCAACTTCCTCATTTGGAAATAAGAAAGAGCTTTGTAGGACCTTGGTGTACTTGGGATTTTTTCTTGGTGCGCATGCTTTGGAGGTGATCTTGTTCCTTGTGTTTTTCATATTTGAGATCTAGAGTAGGTATCTAAAACAAATTAGTTTGTTTGGATAGATCATGCAATAGTGTAGTTGTAGATCTACTTCTGTAGGATAGTAAGTAGTGAAAATTAGTTTGTATTACTTGTTTATCTTACCCTCTATTTTCTCTTATCTCAAATTGGCTTCACAAGTTGCAAGTTTGCTTTCAAGGGTTTGCAAGGTTGGCTTCAAGTTGGAAGCTCTCCTTCATAACCTAACTTAAACTACTCTCTTTCTTAAGTTCTTTTTCCACTCACACATATTCGGTTTTTGGTTTGATAACACTCTTAGATAGGTCAATATATGAATCTCATTTTCTGAAATTTTTATGTAGAAAATTTCTGTTGAAAAACAAAAATTTTCTTAACTTTTGTGTGTGTTTTGCAGCATTTCCAGCAAGTAATAGCTTTCTGGTTTTTGTAGGTTCTCGTCGAGTCAAGGGAAAATGTTGCCCATTTTTATTCACAAAACACACAAAGGACCCTTACTTTGATTGGGTAACAAAACTCAACCATTTCTCCATCTTTTCTAAGCATTGTAGCAAGCCCAAAGGGGGTCCCCAAGTGGCTTGCCTTCTCTTTTAATTTTTTGTTATTGTAAAGCTATTAGTGTCTAAATCTTGGTGTGAGTTTGACAAAGCCAACCCCAAAAATCATAAGGCTAGGTTGTTCATTTAAATTTCTACATTCTTTATTATTTGTCCCACTTGTCATTAGGACAAGGTTGTGTGGCTATGGTGATTTAGTTTAGTTTATTTTCCAACCCCCTTTGGCACAAAATAGGAAGGCTTGCCTCCACCTTGTGCCATTGTGAGTGGTAACTCTTGTATCTCTTGTATATAGTTGTAAATCCTTGTATCTTATCTTGTTGTAAAGTAACTTGTTTATTTGTAACATTGTGTAATCATTGTCATCAACCTCCCTAAAACTTTAGTTGACCCCTTGCCCAATCTTAGGCACTAGTCTTAGTTGTCCTAGGAAAAGGCTTTGCTTGTCATAATTGAATTGTTGCACATTGCATTGCTGCCTTTGCATCATAGGCTATATATTTCCCCGAACCTTCTAACTAATTAAAACCAACTCCTAGAGAATAACCTTAATCTCATCTAGTAACTAGGGTCTACCCCCCTTGGCTTCCCTAGGACTGAGCCTAGACGAAAGAGGTTCAAGTCAAAGTGACAGTGTGGGCTTTGAACCTAGGCATTGTGCCTCCAAGGACACACTAAGTGAGAAGGAATTAGCTCACGTCTACAAGTGTGTATAAGGACGGCAACATCTTTGGCGCCGTTGTCGAGGATAAGTCATTTATCCTTGGTCTAAAATGACTTAACTTATTTTTTAAGAACTAAACAATCAACTTTAGTCCCTAAAATTCTTTGAACTTAAGTCATTTTGTTTGTTTCCTTTCCAAGTGGTGACTCCATTGAACAAATCTGTCAAGTATACTACTAGGAGAACTTCACAAGGAGTGATTTATTCTTTTCCTGAACTTGAAAAGGTTTATAGGAGGAGGTTAAATCGTTTTTCCCCTAGAAGATTACTTGAAAGTCTTGGATAAGAAGCACTCACTGATATCCAATTCTTGTTCCAAACTAATAATCAACAAACCATTAATACTCCAACTAATAATCCTAACGTAAACATGACTGCCTTTTTGAGTCCTTTGAATTTTGCAGCCATGCAAGGAGTTCCTCATGCCATCCCATATAAATCCATAGAGAATCTTCCATGTTTTCAGGGGAATAATGCAATCAGTGCACATTCACACATCCTCAACTTTAATCTATGTGTCATGAAGTATTGTAGAGGTCATGATGAAGAGGATGTGAAAATGAGTTTATTTGTGTATTCACAAGAAGGATATGTTGTTGAATGGTTTACTGAATTTGATCCTAACAAGTTTATCCCCCTTAATAAAATATTGGTTGAATTTAATAAGAGATGGGGTGACCAAAAAGAAAACAAATTCCAGTTAGCTACCCTTACTTCTAGTCATAAAAAGGAAAATGAGAATGTGGAAGAATTTAACACTAAGTTTGATAACTTGGTGAAGGGTCTCCATGCTGATATAAAGCCTTCAAAAGATGCAATCTTGATTTATCATATGGAAGCATTTGAAGGTGAAATGAGGTATGCCTTAAGGGATAAGGATCCTCAAGATCTAAAGACAACACAAGCTTTAGCTATAAAGATTGACAGGAATATGGAAGATGCTAGGAAATCTAACATTCCTGGTTTTACAAGAGGTTCTTCTTCAAAGGTAAATGAAGAAAAGAAGAAGAAGGTTGAGGCTCAAGAGTCATCAAGTGATGAAATTAAATAATTGACCCAACTAATCAAGCAAATGGAAATAAACCATGTCAATCACATCAATGCTTTACAAAATAGGTTGATTACTATGGAGAGATCTCAAAACAATAGAAAACATCATAATCCAAATGACAACTGGCCAAAGAGACCTTCTCCACATGATCAAAGGCCATCTAATCCTTTTGAGTCCACCAACTTGGTAGATCATCAAGCCATACCTTATTGTAGGCCATGTGCTAAATTTCATGAGGAAGCAACTTGTCCATTTTTTCTTGAGGGTTGTTATGATGATGATTATGGAAATCAAGGGAATGAACAAGTTAACATGTTTGGTAGTAAATATAATGTTGGCATGTATGATTGGATGAATTTTGTTAAACAAGAGAGTAGTGCAAGCTACATGAATAATGTTGTTGATAAGGCAACAGAAAAATTTGGGCCCAAGCCCACACCCCAACAGATTTCAAAAATGGCTAAGTATAGATCCATTACATACCAAAGGAATGGAAATAAAGGTCAAGATAAAGGTCAAACTAGTGTTCCCAAGGTATCTCCAATTCCTCCTAAGTCAAAAGTGCATGTTAACTCAGATTTGAATATTGACTTAGGTGGTCGGTTGAGTAATGCAAAAATGTTGGTTCCAGTTTTAGAACTTATGAAGATCCCTTCTCAAAGGGAGAAATTGCTTAAAGCCATAGAAGATCCTCCTCAGAGTTTTTTTTATAGGCAACCAGCAGTGGCTTACCAAGACGCACCAGTTATTTTACAAAATTGGGATAGGGGGAATGAGAAGAATCATCCTTTCTACCTTTCTTTGCTTGTGAATGACAAACTTTTACACAATTGCATGCTAGATGCAGGGGCAAGTTCAAATGTTATGACTAAGAAAGTAATTGAGAAATTAAACTTAAGGATATCTAGGCCTTACCATAACATTTATGCCATGGATAGTAAAAGGATTGAAGTGCATGGATTTATCAAAGGTTTACAAGTACACTTGGCAGTTTTTCCAGACATCATGTTTTAAATGGATATTGTTGTGATTGATGTTCCTGATGCTTGGGGGATGTTGCTTTCTAGAAAGGCAACTACAGATTTTGGGGGTAATTTACAAATGGATTTAACATATGCTAGCATCCCTACCCCAGATGGAAATACTTTTAAGTTGAATAGGGAATTGTATAGGACGTATCATATTGAAGACCCAAGAAATCCTAATAATAAGTTAAAATATAGAGAGGATGATCTTGGTAATTATGCTAATTTGTCTAACTCTATTGTGCTTTTAGAGGATGAAATTCAAGATGATAGAATTTATAAAGTATGGTATATGAATTTTGATGGTATTTTTTCTAGATCAGTAAAGGTGTTGGAATAGTTCTTCAAGCTCCAAATGGTAAAGTGTTTAAGTTTGCTTATAGATTGGAGTTTGATGCAACTAATAATGTGGCTGAGTATGAGGCCTTGCTGCTTGGTTTGGAGATTTGCAAAGATATGGGTGTCAAATGTTTAAATATCAAGGGGGACTCAGATTTGGTCATACAACAACTAAAGAATAATTTTCCTTGCAAGTCAAAAAGATTAAAAAGGTATAGGAATGCAATTTGGGACTCCATTGGTGATCTTGATGATTTAAACCTTGTTGTTATTCCTAGGGAACAAAATTCTAAGGCTGATGAACTTGCAGTAGCTGCTTCCACACTTCAACTTTCAGATGATTTGATTGAGAAAAATATTTTGATGGAAGTAATTTTTAGACCCTCAGTTCCAAATAACATGGATCATTGGCAAATTTTCAGTAGAGGGTTGTAACTATACTGAAGATGACAATATGTTAAATCCAGTTCCTAGGCGCATTGTATCCCAAGAGAAAAGATTTGATAGACAAGATGGTCACAAACGAAAGGAAGAGTCAAAAGAAAAATTGTGTGATCACTTGGAGGTCAACATTGGAAGTGATAAAGAGCCTAGGATGATAAAAGTAGGCGAAACTACCCCTATAGAAGAAAGAAAAGAAATTGTCAAGTTATTGAAAGAATATAGGGATGTTTTGGCTTTCAGTTATGATGAAATCAAGGTCTATAGGGAGGATGTAATTCAACATGTGATTCATTTAAAGGAAGAAACCAAACCCTTTAGACATAAATTGAGGCAAATGAACCCCAAGTTAGCTCCTTTGGTCCAACAGGAGTTACAGAAAATGCTAGAAACAGGAATCATAGCCCAAACAAGACATTTTTCATGGTGTTTAAATTTGGTTGTTGCTAGGAAGAAGAATGGAAAGATTAGGCTATGTATTGATTTCATAAATTTGAATATTGCATGCACAAAAGACTACTATCCCCTTCCCAAGATGGAAACTTTGCTACAAAGGGTAACAGGCTCAAGAATGATTTCCATGCTTGATGGTTTTTCAGGTTATAATCAGATAAGACTTAAGGAGGAAGAAAGGCACAAGACTACCTTTACTACTCCATGGGGAACCTTTGAATATTTAAGAATGTCATTTGGTTTATCAAATACTCGAGCTACTTTTCAAAGAGCTATGGATTATGCCTTTAGGGGGTTGGTTGGAAAATTTATTGAGATATATCAGGATGATCTAACAATTTTTTCTAAGGATGGAAAAACTCACATTGGTCACCTTAAACAAATTTTTGAACGATGTAGAGAGTTTGAAATTTCTCTAAATCCTGCTAAGTCATTCTTTGGGGTGACAGAAGGTAAACTCTTGGGCCACATAATTTCAAAATATGGGGTCAAGATGGACCCAGCAAGAGTTGAAGCAATTGGAAAGGTACCCTTTCATGTTTCAAAGAAATCTCTCCAATCCTTCTTGGGCTAGACCAATTTTGTTCATAGGTTCATTCCTAATTATGCTAAAATTGTGAAACCTATATATAAGTTGCTTAAGAAGGATGTTAAGTTTGAATGGAATGATGAAAGTAAGGATTTTCAGGATATTAGAGCTGTTGTATATGAAGCTCCCGTCCTTATTATCCTAGATTATACTAAGGACTTTCAGATTTTCTCTTTTTCTTATGAGGATACTATCGCTGGTGTATTGCTTCAGAAAAATGATCAAGGCCATGATCAACCCATTGCATATATTAGTAGGGCCCTACAAAATGCAGAATTAAAGTATCCCATGTTTGAGAAACATGCATATGCCTTGGTGAAGTCACTTAAACACTTTAGGGTCTTCATTGGATATTCCAAGGTGATTGGTTATGTGCCTAGTTCAGCAATTAAAGATGTGTTATCTCAGTCAGAAGGATTAGGCTCAAGGGGTAGATGGATTGCTAAAATCCAAGAGTATGATTTGGAAATCAAACCCACAAAATTGATCAAGGGTCAAGGTTTAGCAAAAATGTTGACTGAAGGTAATAAGAAGGCCTTGGGTATGGTTTGCCAAAATGATAATCAAGAGTTCCCTCTTAACTTATTAAAGCTTAAACAAGTAGAATGGTATGCTGATATTATCTTCTATCTTAATAATCTTACTTGTCCAAGTCATCTAGTGGGTCACAAGAAAAGGGCTTTGAGGTTAAAATATTCTAAGTATGTCCTTACTAGAGATGGATTAGGATGGAAAAATCCCGATGGAGTTATCCTTAGATGTGTGGATGATGTTGAATCAAAGAAACTAATGGATGAATTCCATGGTGGGTTTTGTGGTGGACATTTTGCTGCTAAAACTACTACACACAAAATCCTTAGAGTAGGATATTATTGGCCCACAATCTTTTCATATGAGCATCAGTTTGTTAGAAAATGTGAGCCATGTCAGCTTTTAACAGGAACGCAAAAGTTAGCAGCTCTCCCTTTGCAACCAGTTGTGGTTGAAGCACCTTTTCAACAATGGGGTTTGGACTTCATTGGAAAGTTCAAGGATAATTCAAGTAATGGGTATTCATGGGTTATTATAGCTACAGATTACTTCACCAAGTGGGTTGAAGCCATTCCCACCAAGTCAGCAACTGAAAATGTTGTGATGGATTTCCTTGAAGACGAAATTATTACTAGATTTGGGGTGCCTTCAAAAATAGTGACAGATAATGATAAGGCTTTTTGTTCAGTTGAAATGTCTTCATTTTGTTTTAAGTATGGCATTATATTGTCACATGCATCAGATTACTATCCCCAAGGAAATGGTCAAGCAGAATCAAATAATAAAAATTTAATGACCATAGTTAAGAAAATAGTTGGAGAAAATAAAAAATCTTGGGATAGTAAGATTAAGCATGCATTATGGGCTGACAGAATTACTAAGAAGGCAACAACAGGGAAGAGTCCTTTTCAGTTAGTGTATGGTTTGGAGGCTAGGTTGCCAGTGCACCTTAGGGTTCTTATGTATGGGTCAGTTGAGGATCTTTCCACAGAACATGATGCAGTTCAGAACAGGGTCAATCAGATTTTAGAGTTAGATGAAAACAGAAGAAGGGCAGAGAGAAACCAGGAAAACATGGCAAGTTTTACAGTTTGTGGTTGAGTCCATATGTGATCTGAGAAATAGTAGGGCCTAATTCTTTTCATCTTAGCCATTGGGATGGTGAGCCCATAAACATTCCAAGGAATGGCCAACAACTCAAACTTTTCTTCAGATGATGGGAAACTTGGTGTCCAAAGAGACACCCTTTGTAACATATCTCTAACCCTTCTCCTTGTATTTCAGTTTTGTATTATTTCATTCATTATGTTATTATGTACTTAGATGTTTTTGTGGTATCATAGCTTCATTTTATAATTTTAGATGTTGCAAAATAGTTATTTCTTTATGTAATTGTTGTTTATAGCATTACATTTTGATATATATGTATATTTATGTTGGGTATTGGTGAGCACTCTATTTTGTAGATGTTGGATTCTCGTATGCTCTCCTTCCCAAGTGTGAAGATCAAACACACATCCCCATGTGGAGGCAGATGTTGACCACCTATTTAACTAGAGGCTCAACTCCATGTACCATGAAGATATGCATTATCAGATGCTACCAAGTTAGAGACTATTTGGTTCTATAAGGCATTTTTGGCCTCCAGCACATATTTTCGTAATTGGAATTTCCGCTCCCTTGCATGGGATAATAATGTAATAGGTCTGCATGGATCATAGTAAGGTTAGTTACCTTCGTATTTTTTCATTAGGAGAGTTCCTTTCACTGAGTGTTTTTTTTCCTCGGGTTATTGATTTAGCCTAAACAACCTTATTAATTTCCCTTAAGTTTTTCACTCCAACAAATAATTCCTCCAAAGTGGTGAAAGACATTCTAATGGTGTCATCCTCTGGTAGCTAGTATTTAGGAATGATGTAAATGACCATGTAAGACATATCTAGAAGTTTTGTGGAATTCCATCGAGTCTAGATAGGTTTTTTTTATTTAATTAAAATTGCCTAAGGTTGGGTAATTTAATTAATTATTTTTTCATAAATAATGTAAAAACTAGGTCCTTGGGTTTTGGCTAGGGATATTTGTGCTCAAAAGAAATGGAATGAGACCCCCTACACCCTTGGACCAAGTTTCAGCTCAGTTGGACAACTTTTTCTAGGTGTTTGTCCATAGGGAGTCCAAGTCAATCAAAACAACAATTTTAATTGCTAAGTTTCACATGGTAAAAATGTTAATTTTTGTAATTATGAGCAAATTGAGTAAGGTAAAGGTGAAAGATGATGAAAAAACACTTTCCTAACCTACCCAACCCTTTTCCAAACCTTACACACCCCCCTCACTCAAACACTCACTCAAACCCTCATGCCCCCTAGGGGATTTATGCCCCACTCTCATGTCAAAACCTTTGAACATGAAATAACTTGAGTTGTGGGCCCCTCTCCCCACATGTGTGCCCTCCTTAGCCTCCGATGTCACCTCCTGGGTGTGTCCCACTGCCTCCAACTCATATCCACCTCACCCATCCATGCCAAAACCCTAGAGTTGCGCCCCCCCTCCTTGAGATCACCACTTTGACTTGGGTTTTGACACTTGGCATTGATCCAAGAGGGGTCACTTTGTCTTTCAAGGTATAAATAAATGCCCTCCCTCACTCATTTCCTCACCATCTCTTGAGTATTTTTATGCTACCAAATTCTTGCCTCATCCCTCTCTCATCTTCCATTCTTGTTTTCACTCATTTTTACTCTATTTTTTAGAGGAGCTTGTAGCAATTAGTTGTTGCAACTTCCTCATTTGGAAATAAAAAAGAGCTTTGGAGGACCTTAGTGTACTTGGGATTTTTTCTTGGTGCACATGCTTTGGAGGTGAGCTTGTTCCTTGTGTTTTTCTTATTTGAGATCTAGAGTAGGTATCTAAAGCAAATTAGTTTGTTTGGATAGATCATGCAATAGTGTAGTTGTAGAGCTACTTGAGTAGGATAGTAAGTAGTGAAAAGTAGTTTGTATTACTTGTTTATCTTACCCTCTATTTGCTCTTATCTCACATTGGCTTCACAAGTTGCAGGTTTGCTTCAAGGGTTTGCAAGGTTGGCTTCAAGTTGGAAGCTCTCCTTCATAACCTAACTTAAACTCCTCTCTTTCTTAAGTTGTTTTTCTTCTCACACATATTCAGTTTTTGGTTTGCTAACACTCTTAGATAGGTCAATATATGAATCTCATTTTCTGAAATTTTTATGCAAATTTGTTTTATTGAAAAACAGAAATTTTCTTAACTTTTGTGTGTGTTTTGCACCATTTCCAGCAATCAATAGCTTATTGGTTTTTGTAGGTTCTCCCCAAATCAAGGATAAATGCTGTCCATTTTCAGTCATAAAACACACAAAGGACCCTTCCTTTGATTGGGTAACAACACTCAACCATTTCTCCATCTTTTCTAAGCATTGTAGCAAGCCCAAAGGGGGTCCCCAAGTGGCTTGCCTTCTCTTTTAATTTTTTTTTATTGTAAAGCTATTAGTGCCTACATCTTGGTGTTAGTTTGGCAAAGCCAACCCCCAAAATCGTAAGGCTAGTTTGTTCATTTAATTTTCTACATTCTTTATTCTTTTCACGATTTGTCATTAGGACAAGGTTGTGTGGCTAGGGTGTTTTAGTTTAGTTTATTTTCCAACCCCCTTTAGCACAAAATAGGAAGGCTTGCCTCCACCTTCTTCCATTGAGAGTGGTTTGTATTTCAGTTTCTCCTTTCAAGTTTTTCTTGCATTTTTTAGTTGCCTACACCTTGGATGTGAAGTTGGCATAGCCAACCCCCAAAATAGTATGGCTAGCTTAGTTATCTATTTCTAATGTGTTTATGCTAAATGGACTAAAATTATCTAGAAGTAGATCTCACACCACTAAAGATAGCTTAAGCCCATGGAGGAATATATTCTATCACATGCTTTAAGTTTTATTTTACTTTGCAAGTTTATCTCAAGCATTTATCGTATTGCATGTAACATGGGCATATTGTGATCATTTAAAGGCAACTTAATCTCTTTATCTTGCAAGCTATTACTAAGTTTTCTTTCATGTTTTTCAAGTAACAATCTTATGGTTTAGAACTTCATTTCTTGCAAGTTTAATATTTTGGTTTTGGCATTGTTTCACACTTTTTGAGCAAACAAATCTCACTTTTACACACCTATACACTAAAATTTACTTAGTCCATAGGCCTAATATTCGACTAGACTTAATAGGGAACATCTACTAACCCAACCTTGCCATTTAAACGAGGACTAGAGGAAGCAATGGAACTTGATAGGCCAGGGACGATCTCGTGGTGCTCAGTGTCCTTTCCGGGAGTACTATTTTCCCTTGGGCTGACCTGTGGAGCTAGAGTAGGCTTTGTTGCCATACTTCTTGAGCACCCAACAGTTACTTGGTACAAGCGGGAGGAGTATTAGGTTGACACTTAGATAGTATTAAATCTTCACTTAAAATCTTAATCAACACTTCAATCCACTTCAACTTTGGGTATCTATTTGGCACATCATTTGTGGTTGGCACTTATTCAACTTTGCAAGCACTTTACTTTCACATTTACTTCTCATGCAAGTTTAATTTATGTGTTGTGGATCAAAATCTAAGTAGTCATAGTTGTGATTGCAGACATTTTTCCTTTAAGCATTTCTTTTCTTATTGAGTGGTGTGTTCATCTCTTTTGTTTGGTCCCTCAAGAAGTTGTGCATCCTTTGGAGGCACTTCCTTGTTGGACCTTGTGTAAACTTGTTTGCCATTGAAAGCAGTCACAATAGAGTAGTGCATCCCTTTGGGAGACACTCTATTGTTGAGCATGCTAGGCTTGATGTGTTGGTGAATGTTTCTTTTTGAGTATATTTAATTTCTTGCACATACAAGCAATTTTGGTTAGTATCTTTGTAAATCATTGTATAATACTTTGTATCTTTTGCTTATAGTTGTATCATCTGTTCATCTTGTATCGAGTTGTAACTAAAGTAGATTGTTTATTTGTAACATTGTGTAATCATTGTAATCAACCTCCCTAAAACTTTAATTGACCCCTTACCCAATCTTAGGCACTAGTCTTAGTTGTCCTAGGAAAAGGCTTTGCTTGTCATAATTGAATTGTTGCACATTGCCTTGCTGCCTTTGCATCATAGGCTAGATCTTCCCCCAACCTTCTAACTAATTAAAAGAAACTCCTAGAAAATAACGTTAATCTCATCTAGTAACTAGGGTCTACCCCCCTTGGCTTCCCTAGAGTGAGCCTAGACAGAAGAGGTTCAAGTCAAAGTGACAGCATGGGCTTTGAACCTAGGCATTGTGCCTCCAAGGACACATTAAGGGAACAAGACTTAGCTCATGTCTGCAAGTGTGTATAAGAACAACAACACATTGGTTTTCCCCTTGTGGGTTTTTCCAGGGTCATTGTTAGACCAAAAATCTTTGTGCATTTAATATTTTGAAAATGGTGTTGATATAAATTTATTTCTGCATTAAATGTTGTTCAAAATCCTCATGTTTCAGTTCTGACATTTTGTTTATATGTTGGGTATTTATGGTTGTCATAAAACTAGGTTTTGGGCATTAAACATTGAGAAAAATCAGCGAGACTTGAAACTGGGTGGGGTCTGAAAATTTTACATGGTATCAGAGCTAAGTTGAAGAGAAGTGCAGATTTAAATCAGCAATATAGAGAGTGGGACAGAAGTTACTTCACTGGATCGATTTTGGAATTTTTTATTTTCAGTAGAGAAGGTTCAATGGCTACTGGTTTAACGGTTGAGGACAAACTTGATGGGGCAATAAATTTTGGTGCTTGGAAGGAGAGAATAATATTGCTTCTACAAGAGAGTGAGTTATGGGATATTGTTGAGAACTCAACAACAAACCCAGTAACTATACCTACAGATGTTACTCTTCTATCAGCGTATAACAAGAAGAGTATCAAGGCTAAAAGAATCATCTGTGATTCCATCAAGGACCATTTGATTCCTCATGTGACAGGGAAGACAAATGTTTATGAGATGTGGGAGTCCTTGACAAAGTTGTATCAAAGTACAAATGAGAACCGAAAGATGGTTCTGAGAGAGAAACTGAAAAGCATTAGAATGACCAAGGCTGAAAATATGGTCACATATCTTACCAAGTTGACACAGGTAAGAGATGAACTTGGAGTTGTTGGGGATGCCATTGTTGACAGTAAACTTGTGAGGATAGCATTGAATGGGGTGACCAAACAATGGGTTGTTTTTTCTGAGGGCATTGTGACTAGAGAGAATCTTCTCAAGTGGGAACGTCTTTGGGATGACTTTGTTCAAGAGGAAACCCAGAGAGGTTATATGCATGGCAGTTCATCTACTAGTAATGATGAGGAGAATGTGGCTCTTGTTGTTAACAGCAAGAAGAAGTTCAAAAAGGGTCCCAAGGGAGGAAACAAACTGAAGAGTGAAGGCGAGAAGGACATGAACAAAGTCAAGTGCTTTGCATGTCACAAGTTTGGGCACTATGCAGGATAGTGTCCTAATAAGAAGAATAAGCAGACAACAACTTCAGCATAGGTAGAGGAGTTTTCCACTAGGTTCGATAAGGAGTTTTCCTTAGTGGTGTGTCTTTCCACTAGAGTCACACATTCCAGTGTTTGGTATATTGATAGTGGTGCCTCCTGCCATATGAAAGGTGTCCGTGAGCATTTGACAAATCTTACACATATTGGTCATCTTGAGGTAGTGCTTGGAGATGACCGGGTGATCAAGATAGTCGGTAGTGGGACAACATCATTTCAGAGGGAGTCTCAACCTCCCATGTTGTTGAGAGATGTCCTATATGTTCCTGGCTTGAATAAGAACTTGATTTCAGTTTCTACTATTGAGGAGAGGGGATACAAGGTGTTGTTTTGTGATGGACAAGTGCTCCTATTTCCCAAGGGGCCCAGTATCACTTCGGCCAAAGTGATTGGGACTCGACATGAGAAGCTATACAAGATCATGTTTCAGCCGACTAGTGCATTGTATCATACTACCAACAACAATGATCTCTGTGAGCTATGGCATAGGAGGATGGCCCATTTGCATCATGGGGCTCTGAGGATACTGAGGGAGATTGTGACTGGAGTGCCATAGTTCATTACAAAGCACCAAGAGTTGTGCAAGGGGTGTGCTTTGGGAAACTACACCAAGACTGTTTTTCCAAGCAGTGACAGTAGAGCAATAGATATAATTGATTTGATTCATTTTGACGTATGTGGTCCTATGTATTTTGCATCTTTAAGTGGTTTTTTATACTATGTCATATTCATTGATGACTTCTCTCGGAAGTCTTGTATTTTCTTCATGAAGACAAAAGGACATGTCTTTAATCGGTTCCAAGAGTTCAAATCTCTTGTGGAGAACCAAACTAGGAGGAAAATCAGAGTACCGAGGAAAGATAATGGGGGTGAGTATACATCGAAGGAGTTTAATGACTTATTTGCAAGAGAGGGCATCAAGAGGGAGTTGATTGTTCTTTACAACCCACAGCAGAATGGGGTTGTTGAGAGGAAGAATAGGGCCATAGTTGGGGTTGCGAGAGCCATGTTGCATGATCAGGGGCTGCCACTTTTTCTCTGGGCTGAGACATGTTACGTTGTAGTTTATCTATAGAACAAGAGTCCACACAGAGCATTGGGGGATAATACTCCCGAGGAGGCTTTCTCTAGGAAGAAGCCTAAGGTTGGGAACTTTAGGATTTTTGGGTGCCTTACATATTCACATGTCCCTTTTGAGAAGAGGACAAAGCTAGAGCCCATGACAGAAAAGGGGATTTTTGTTGGGTATAGCGTGACTTTAAAGGCTTTCCACATATACATCCCTTCCTTGAGGAAGATAGTTTTGAGAAGGGATGTGAGATTTGAGGAAGATAGAGCCTTTAGGAAGTCATGAGGGACTGAGAGGGGTGAACAGTCATCACCTCAGATTCAAGTGAGTACACAACAGACTTCAATGACATAGAGTTCAAGTCCACCAGTTTCAGTGATGACTGGTCCACAGGGCACAGGGCCACATGTGTCAAGATCACAGGTTACTGATCCTCAGATTTCAGGATCGTATGCTCCTGATTCTACTTTAGGTTCACAATCTTCAAGTGATGGGGTTGAGAAGGGGGAGTCCCCTTCACGAGACACTACTTCAGAGAGGAGGAAGCCCAAGTGGCTTTAGGATACTTTGAAGGAGACACAAGGTTTTGTGGGGAATCCCAGGCAGGCTGTGAGGGAGAGTAAACCTTCTTAGAGATTTTGCAACTATATTGTGATGGTGAGAAACATTAGGGAGTCTGAGCCTTCCACTTTTGAGGAGGCTATTGGAAGACAAGTTTGGAGAGATTCCATGATGGAAGAGTATAGTTCCGTCATGAAAAATGATGTTTGGGAGATTGTTTCTAGACTGGAGGGGAAGTTAATGGTGAATTTTAGGTGGCTATACAAACTCAAGTATGTTGCAGATGGTAGCATTGAGAAGTACAAAGCTCGTTTTCTGGCTCGGGGGTTCTCACAGGTTGAGGGAGTTGACTATGATGAGACCTTCGCTCTGGTTGCTAGATATACTTCAATCAGGGCAGTGATCTCTATTGCAGTAGAGATGGGTTGGAAGATCCATCAGATGGATGTGAAGACCACATTTTTGAATGGTCTCATACAGGAGGAAGTGTACATTGAGAAGCCATTGGGATTTGAGGTGCATGGGAGAGAGTCTCATGTGTGCATACTGAAGAAGGCATTGTATGGGCTGAAACAAGCTCCTGGAGCTTGGTATTCTATGATTGATGTCTACTTGCAGTAGTTGGGCTTTGAGAAGAGTGAGGCGGATGCCAACCTGTACTTCATTGTGGTTGGAGAGGATCCTCTGATACTCTTTATATATGTTGATGATCGTTTCATTAAAGGGGCTGAGAAACTCATTACTAGCTGCAAGGAGAGCCTTCATTCAGAGTTCGAGATCACATATATTGGACTGATGCATTATTTTTTGGGGTTGGAGGTTTGGTAGGAGCCTGGACACATCTTTCTAGGACAGGGAAAGTATGCTTATGACATTTTGAGGAGATTCCAGATGAAGGACTGTAGGCCCATGACCACACCGATGATTACTAATTGGAAGAAGCTCCATGCTTTTGAGTCATAGTTGGTTGATCCCACTTTATATCATCAATTGATCGATTCATTGATGTATTTGGTCAATACCAGACCAGATATTTGTTTTGTTGTCAACACTCTTAGTCAGTTTATGGTGGACCCTAGGAGAGTGCATTAGGTGGTAGCAAAACATGTGCTCATGTATCTTTGTGGTATAGTGGATTATGGCCTAGATTGTCTGAGAGGGGATGGAATTCGATTGGTGGGCTATACTGATTCAGATTGGGTAGGATGTGTCAGTGACAGGAAGAGTACTTTTGGATGTTGTTTTGGATTGGGCTTAGCAGTGGTGTCTTGGTTCAGTCAGAAGAAAAATTCAGTGGCTTTGAGTTCTGCAGAGGTTGAGTATATGGCTTCCAGTCAGGCCAGTTGTGAGGCCATTTGGCTTTGCAAGTTATTGGTGGGATTATATGGTGTGTAGTTGAGACCCACTATGATTTACTATGATAATCAGAGTTGTATCAAACTCTCTGAGAATCCATTTTTTCATGAAAGGTCTAAGAACATTGAGATTCGATATCACTTCATACGGGATTATGTTCAGAGAGAAGCAGTTGAGCTACAATACATATCTAGAGATGAGCAGATTGCGGACATACTCACTCAAGCTTTGGGAAAAAGAAAGTTTGTATTATTCAGGGACAAGCTTGGAGTTGTGAGTAACACCTTCCTCGGTAAGAGGGAGTGTTAAAAATAATTAAAAAAAAAGTACCTTGGCAAGTGTTTCTCATCACCTAGGCACCTAAGTGGTGGGAAAATGCCTAATGTGGACCCTAGTCATTTAATTTATGAGATGTAAATTAGAAGGTGATTTTTTGAACTTAGGGAAAGTGGGTGAGTTAAGTGATTTAATCTCCACCACTCATCTAGTCTAATCTTAGCCATTGGTTTAGATGACCTTTCACATTCCACTCATTGAGTCGATTAGGGTAAGGAGGGCACACCCATTTTGGGTTGTTACATGAATTTTTGAGAGAGCTGGAAAGAGAAAAGTCGAGCAGATACAGAGAAGGAAATTTTTGAAGGTGGCACACACCCCAAGACACCAAGCTACAACAAAAAATTCGAGATGAAGGTATATCGCATTTATTGGGTCATACCGTACGAATTTGTGGAGGTCATATTGTTGTTTTCTTGCACAAAAATCGAGGAGTGACTGTTGTACATTTTCTAGAAGGTTGGCACGATGTCCTAGGAAGTCGTACATGACTTTCTTAGACAGAAATTTGGGTTGTTTCCTTGGCACAAATTTCGAGGGAGTCGGTACAACAAGAAGGGCACAAAATTCAAGGAAGCTGACCTATGCATATGTACAGGAAATCTGGCCACCTATTTCGAGGAGTTTGGCTCAGTTTGTGAAGTGGAAATTTGGCATGGTTTTTGAGATAAGTCTGTATTTAATTTCTGAAATTAACGACTATTGTAAAAGACATTTTCTTTGAGCTCTAAAATAATAAAATTCTCTCTCTCACTAGTTTTCCCCTTGTGGGTTTTTCTAGGGTCACTGTTAGACCAAAAATCTCTGTGCATTTAATTTTTTGAATATGGTGCTGCTGATATAAATTTATTTTTGCATTAAATGTTGTTTAGAATCTTCATGTTTCAAGTCTCAAATTTTGTTTATATGCTGAGTATTTATGGTTGTCATAAAATTGGGTTTTGGGCATTAAACATTGAGAAAAATAAGTGAGACTTGAAACTGGGTGGGGTCTGAAAATTTTACAATAAAGAGGATAACTGAAAGAAACACAATCACAAGGTACGCAACATTTTATCCTGGGAAACCCTCATGGGGGAGAAAACCCAGCAAAAACTTCCTCAATAATAGATTGCCAAGTCTAAGACCAAAACACCAAAGATAGACCAAGCCTGAGCATGCACCTCTCTTCTCCTTCCTCTTGCAACTGCAACTCCCTTCAATATATGCACACTAGATGAGTGAGTGTGTTTGAACAAGTCAGGCACCATCCTCACATATAAATACTAGTTGAGGAGGCGCTAGGGTTATGTCTCTTCACTTAGTAGGGCTGACTTCTTCTAGAAGTGGTTATAACCACTTTATAAACACTAGGGGCCGACTTTACAAATACCACCATATAAATATGGTTTGACCAATCCACAAAAGGGGATTTGATCTTATACAAGACTTGACATGATTAATCCAACAAAGGATATTTGATCTATAAGATAATAACTCAAATATAATTAGAATATTCTTCGAAATTACAATATTTCAACACTTCCCTTTAACGAGAAGGGTATTGTGCTAACATGACCCAATACAACATCATCAAGAGAAGGAGGAGGCAACATCATCATTAGCATCTGGAACACTGGCTAGGACATCTATAAATCATCGGAAGTTTTTCTCATCATCAATATCATCATCGCTTACAGCATGGAGCTAGAGTAACATCATCATCAACAACAACGTGAAGCTGAAACATCAACATCAATAGCATGAAGTTGAAACAACATCATCAACATCACAAAGATGGAACATCATCAACAACACAAATTTGGAACAACCACATCATCAACATGTGGCAATAGAATGAGGCAGGTGTATCCACAACATTTGTGATACTCTCACAGATCGTCCTTACCAGACCTTCGAGGTCTGCCCAGGAATCATAAGATTCCCTAGGATTTAAAATCCTAACAAGATACCATGTGGTACTCTGATAGATCGTCCTTACCAGACCTTCAGGATCTTCCCAAGAATCATAAGACTCCCTAGGATATAAAATCCTAATGGAGCTACCACTACTGACCACAACTGGAATATACATGCACAGGTACTCTGACAGACCATCCTTACCGAAGCTTCGAGATCTGCCTAGGGATGATCAATTCCCTAGGATATAAAATCCTAACAGAGCTACCCGTTGTTGGTCAGGATACCATAGTATCATCAACATCACTCCCCCTTTCGAGGGAGGTCCTTTCGAACTACACCAAGCTTGTCTCGGATGTACTCAAACTTCACATGAGACAAAGGCTGGGTCAACACATCTGCAACCTGCTAATCTGTGCCAATATATTAGAGTTTTACAGCTCCCCTCTGCACCATATCACGAATGTAGTGATACTGGATGTCTATGTGCTTCGACTTATCATGGAACAATGGGTTCTACGTCATCTTTATACAACTTTGGTTATCACATAGAATCACGGTGGCTTCCATCTCCAGATCGAATAGACCTATCAACAACTTTTGAAGCCATATGGATTCACAACTGGTGAAACATGTTGCAATGTACTATGCTTCTACCGTGTTGAGAGCAATACTGGATTGCTTCCTTCTTTGCCACAAAGTTATGGCTGACCCCAAACTGAAACAACATCCCGAAGTGTTTTTTCTGTATGAAGCACTTCCAACCCAATCTGAATCAATAGAGATATACAATCTGAAGTCATAGTCTCCAGTATAACAAAGGCCATAGTCCAACGTACCCTTATGCTATCTCATCACATGCTTTGCAACTACAAGGTGAACACGTCTGGGCTCCACCAGATACAGACTCA
Source organism: Picea engelmannii (assembly GCA_009831015.1). NCBI lineage: Eukaryota > Viridiplantae > Streptophyta > Pinopsida > Pinales > Pinaceae > Picea > Picea engelmannii. The sequence continues at coordinate 223,653 of ML784772.1, read as the reverse complement.
AGCTGTTCACAACAAAGCATATATTTGGCCTGGTATTTGTCAGATACATCAACAAACCAATAATTTGTCTGTACAGAGTAACATTAACTACCTCTGACGAAGTATCAACCAGGAGCTTCAAATTCATCTCCATGGGTGTGACAATGGCTTTACATTCCAACATGTCAAACTTAATCAGTATTTCAACTGCATACTTCCCTTGGTTAAGGAAGATCTTCTTTGTGCTCTACCAAACTTCAAGACCTAAGAAATAATGCATCGGGCCTAGGTATTTTATTTCAAATTCTGCAACGAGCTTCCTTTTGCAATCTTGTGATGAGATTTTCTTCTCCTGTCAAGAATAAGTCATCCACATATAGTGGCAATACAACTGGCTCATCATTCATAACCTTGAAGTAAAGAATAGAATCAACTTTAATCTTGGTAAAGTCAAAGCTTGTCATGAAACTATCAATTCTTCCATACCAAGCTCTAAGAGCTTGCTTCAACCCGTACATAGCTTTCTTAAACCTACAGACATGAGTCTTTTTATATTCAACTTCAAACCCTTGTGGTTGTTCTATATACACTTCTTCTTCAATAACACCATTTAAGAAGGTTGTTTTCACATCCATCTGGTGTAACTTCCACTTCATTTTAGCTGTAAGAGCTATGATGATCTTTCTGATAGGTGTATCAAAGGAATGGGAGAATCCACCTACAAACTTGATTTAGGAACTCCGATAAGAATAAAGGATGTAATTTATGTACCAGGTTTGACAAAGAACTTACTTTCTATCTCATCCCTAGATAAGAAAGGTTTGGTTGCATTCTCATCTAGGAAGGTATTCTCCCCAAGCCAAGTCTTTCACGGAAGTATTCAAACTTCATTTAGGCAAGCAGTTTTGGTGAAGATATCTACAATCTGCACATGGGTAGGAAGGTACTGCACGTGTACTACTTTCCTCTACACCATGTCTCTAATATAATGATATTTTATCTCAAGGTGTTTTGATGAAGCACGAGGTTCTCACAGAGCTTCACATAGCTCTGGTTATCACAGTAATAATAGGATTCATCTCATGATCAAATAAATTTGTCAGAAGCTTACGAAACCACATTGCTTCCCAGACTAGCACACTCAATGCTATATACTCTACTTTTGCGGTACTCAAGGCCATAGAGCTTTGTTTCCTGCCGAAACAAGAAACCATGGCAGATTCCAAGGTAAACAAACAACCAGACATGCTCTTCTGGTTCACTTTGCTTCCTTTCCCAATTGACATATCCCTATAAACGCAAGTCTACACTGGAGGCATATCTTAGGCCATATCCAATTGTACCTCGTAGATATCTCAATACATGTTTCACTGCTGTCCAGTGAGTCTGTCTTAGTTGACTCATGAATTGACTAAGTACATTTACTGCATAGCATATATCGGGTCTGGTGTTAACCAAATACAACAATGATCCAATCAGCTTTGGATCAATCTCATCTGAATCATCATCATTCATTTTCTTCAAATCCATCACCATCGGTGTAGGCGTGGATTTGCATTCTGACATACTAAACTTCTTTAATATCCCCACTATATATTTTCCTTGACTCAGGAAAAATCTCATCAGTCCTCTTCCATACTTCTTGTCCCAAGAAGTAGTGCATCATACCCAGATCCTTCATCTCGAAAATAGAAATCAAAGCTTGCTTGTATCCAACACCAAGGCTTCCTAAATATGTCACCAAAATCAGGCTCTCGTCACCAACAATGTAATAATATAAGTTTGGATCAACAACACTCTTTTTGAAACCCAGACTCATCAAGAATCCATCCATCTTCTCGTACCAAGCATGAGGTGTCTGCTTTAGTCCATACCAGGCTTTCTTCAACCTGTACACATGAGATTTGTCGTCGTATATCACGAGTCCTTCTGGCTACTCAATGTAAACTTCTTCCTCAATCTCACCATTGAGAAAGGTTGTCTTTACATTTCATCTGATGTAGTTTCCAACTCATGGATGATGGATGGAAGTGTATCGGACTACTGAATCAAATAATTGTCTCCCTCTAAACTGCTGAGGGGGAGAAGGTAATGTCTCTTCCTTCCTCTCAATTTGTTTGACTCCCTCTGAGTCAAGTAACTCCCTTTGAAGTCTGAAGGATAGATATCTTCTTTTACTTGTTTGCTAGATATTTTATGTCTTCTCAAGTGCTCTACTGACTCTTTAGTATTTTATGACTTCTAGCATAATAATTAATCAATAAAGGTTTGGACTCACGTACCAGGGATAATGGTCCAAGTCATGAGGGATCCCACACTAGAGATAATACCCTTTACTTATTAAGAATGCAATCAACTATAGGTTTAATGATTAAATCAAACAATTTACCTGGGTCTACAGTCATGCTCAATCTTGTATTTGGTTTAGAGGAAGTAATCCTCATCTCTCTTATCTTCATCCTTTTGAGGTGGGTCCGGATCAATGTCAGCGTTGGAAGCATATTGTCTTCCTTTCTTCCTGGTCGAACAATTTCTTGCATAGTGTTCATATTTGTCACGTCTGAAGAACTGGATCTCTGAAATATCTCTTCTCTGATCATAACCTGAATATGATGGAGTCTTCTTATCTCTGAATGTTTGTCTGAAGTTTCTTTTGAATCTTACTCCTTTATTTGTGTGAAGTGAAAGAGCATGTTTGTCATCAGGGGAGTCTTCCACTCCTCTATTTCTAAGTCTATGTTCTTCTTGGGTACAATATGTCCACAGATGATCAAAAGTGGGTAGTTTTTTCCCTTCCACTTATGCTTTAAAGAAAAGGTTCCCAGTGTTTCAGAATATTGTTGAGAGTGGACAAAACAAGTTCTCTGTCAAATATGTCTTCTCCAATGGCACCTAGCTGATCTTTGGTCTCTAATATCTTCATAAAGAAGGTAGCAATTGTATCACCTTTTGTCATCTTGGTACTTTGAAGCTGGCTCTTTAAGGTAAGGGCTTTGAGGGTGTTGTCACTCTCAAACATATTTTTCAATGCTTCATACATTTCATAAGCTGTCTTCAGGTTGGCAATATGAGGTAGGAGATGATCTCTTACTGAGTAGATGATTATTTTCCTTGCCTTGACGTCTTCTTCATTTCTTATTTCCTTGTCTTCATCGGTAGCTGTCTCTGATAAAGTCTTTTGTATCACACTCAAAAGGTCATCTTATTTAAGGGTGATCTAAAGTCTCGAATTCCAGGAGATAAAGTTTCTTGATCCATCAAGCCTATCTTCCACTAAGGTTTTGTTCTTCATATTTTCAAATTTCTTCACAAACTCTCACCAACTGGACTTAGAAAACCTAATGGCTAGGTTAGACTAGAAACCTTAGGTTTTGTTGGGCTTATGGCTGTCAACAATAAGCCTTACGAGTGTCACAAGAATACTGGTGAGCTGAAATGTTCCTTCCAAGAGCTACAGGAATCCTAAAACCAAAATTCTGCAGAAAATTGCGAAACCCTAGGGTCAAAAATTCAAGATGCTCAGAATTTCACTCTGAGAGTTTCTGGAGGTCTACTGGAGAAGGTCGTACCTTATATGCCAAAATTAGCCTCAACGTCCAAGAATTAGAGGCTGAAACACCTCAGAGAAGGAGGGTCATACGGAATTGCAGCAAACCCTAGAGGTTGTACAAAACTGCAAAAAAGGAGGGACAACTAGCTTTAAATGCATGTGCAGGGGTTATTCAAGACCTATGCTCTGATACCATGTTGATTTTCCAATAAGCTAGGCTCAAGCATGAAATTCATTCCATTTTTTTAGCATTTTACATGAACCATAAACATTTGCAATTTCACCATTAACAATTTGTTGCAGCAACCAAGATCACAAGAAGAAATACCATGCACAAGTACACAAGAAGTATCTTGGGAACCCCCTCTCAACAAGGGAAGAAAACCTAGCCAATCCTTTGCTATATTCTTCAAGAGAAACACCTCCCACACCATAAACCTAGCACACAAAAGGGTTCTCACAAACCCTAGAAGACTAGCGCCCAAGAGAGGTGTGCACTTTTCTCAAGAAGGGGTACTTGTTGAAATATCCGAACTTACAGTTGTGTTATGATTCTTCAATGGGGAATTTACCTTTATTTATATTAGACTGAGCCTATCAAAAGTAGTGTCTATTGCCACAATAGGGTCGACCTCAATAACTTACAATATAATTAATAATACAATATCAATTATCTTTTATATTATGGTGGGGTCAACCTGTACCCTTTACATCACAAATAGGGTTACAGGTAAGTCTAACTCTTGGAAAATATACCAAGGGATCTCACACACCCACTAGTGCTCAGCCACTAGGGGCACATCCATCTGTGCTCAGCCACAAGGACATCCACATCTTTATATCCTTGTGTCTCACAGGAAAATCACACCCACTAGTGCTCAGCCACTAGGATCATGTTCACTTGTGCTCAGCCACAGGAACCGTCCACATCTCTTTCTCACTGCGTCTCACAGGAGAATCACACTCGATAGTGCTCAACCACTAGGATCATGTTCACTTGTGCTCAGCCACAGGCACATCCTACTCAGCAGATCTCTGTCTCACTACATCTCATAGGAGAATCATGTGGAGAATCACATCATCTCAACTCTCTGCACAGAGGATACCAGTACATCATTTCATCTCCATATCAGAGGGATCGACTCACCCAACTCATGGGCTTCCCCACATAGGGGCACACAACATTCCATCTCTATCTCAGAGAGGAACCACACACCCAACACATGCGCTTCCTCACCCCACATAGGGGCACAATGTTCCATCTCTGTCTCATAGAGGAACCACACACCCATCTCATGGGCACACCCAACTCATAGGCTTCATCACTCACATAGGGGCACCCAACGTTCCTTCTCCGTCTCAGAGAATAACAACACACCCATCACATGGCCACACCCAACTCATGGGATTTCTTTCAGGCCGACTCACTCAGTATGTGTTCTAGAGGATGTCTCACGCAGCTATAATCATCAACAAGTGTGAGTGTGTATAAGTGAGGCACCATCCTCACATATAAATACTAGTTGCGGAGGCGTTAGGGTAATGTCTCTTCACTTAGTAGGGTCGACTTTACAAATACCACCATATAAATATGGATTGACCAATCAACAAAAGGGGATTTGGTGTTATACAAGACCCGACATGATCAATCCACAAAAGGGGATTTGATCTATAAGATAATAACTTAAATATAATTAGAATATTCTTCGAAGTTACAATATTTCAACACTCCCCCTTAATGAGAAGGGTATTCAACTGACATGACCCAATACAATATCATCAAGAGAAAGAGAGGGTAGCATCATCATCAGCATCTGGAACACTGACTGGCACATATATAAGTCATCTGAAGTTTTTCTCATCATCAATACCATCATCGTTCACAATATGGAGCTGGAGTAACATCATCATAATCATCAGCATCAGCATGAAGCTGAAACATCAACATCAACAGAATCAAGCTAGAACAACAATATCACCAACACGATGCGGGTACAAGATCATCAACAGCACGAGGCGGCTAATACAACATCATTAACAACACAAGGTTGAAACAACATCATCAACTGCACGAGGTTGAAACAACATCATCAACATATGGAAACAGAATGAGGCAGGTGCCTCAACAAAAACATTTGTGGTACTCTGACAGACCGTCCTTACTAGACCTTCAAAATCTGCCCAGGTATCATTAGATTCCTTGAAATATCCCTGATCTCAATGATCAGGATATCTACTACGGATCTAGTGTTTTGTCTCACAGATCTGATACACAGGGGGTTTATGGATGTGTTTTATCTTCAGATCTGATACTCTGGGGGTTTCTGGATGTGTTTTCGTTATGTGCTTGAGATGTTTCATGGTTGTTGCATGTGCATGTTATATGTTATGGTTTAAACAATATATATATGATGCATGCGGAAATAAGGAACATCAACCGTCCAATAATATGTATTATGAGAATCAAGCATGGAAATACAATGAAATACTGGAAATATAGAAGATAGTCTTCAATTAGATCTCATGGATTGTCACTGGAATAAAAGAAAATAACATAAAATACCCGTGATCAGAAGATGAAGGAAGATCCGATGCATGCATAGATAGATCAGAAAAAATCGACAATTCTGAACAAGCACGGTAACCGCTACAAACTGGAAAACTCGTTCGGAAGGTTATACCCGTCGGAATGAGCTAGAAACTATCCCAATAGAGGCACCCTGGCCTCGAGAATGATACTGGTGACTGTCGAATGACAGATTTGGCCTCTGATGCTTTGGATCTCATCCCCTAGGGGTCTGCGTACCTTCTGGGTTCTCTGGATGCACCCCAAATGATTCCACCAACAGAATTGGCTGCTATAGGACTCAAAATGTTCGCCTCGCCAAATGCGGAACTGGGTCGGAAGGGTTTCCCCATATCTGCTTTGATGCTCCATCTATAACCCTAATTGTCCTTCCAAAAGAGTTGCGCCCTAAATTACTGAATGATGCACTCTGAAGGATTCCACCGTCTGAATCTGATGGGAGGTGGCTCAACTAAGCACCCTGGCTGGATCTCAACTAGGTTGGAAGGAAACTGCAATTCGAGCTCTGATCTCGTGCAGCTACACAAACACTCTATCCGAACTTGCGCCCCCAGTGGATGAGCTGTGTAACACTGATGACCAGATACTCCTAAATAGCATGGTGAAATACCTGTATGGTATCTGCGATGGGCTAGGGCATGTCTCTCAACACTGAAACCAATCAGTGGTGGTGGTTTCCTCCAGAAATCCACAAAACAGTAGAAGTTGAATCTCTTCCTCCTTTGGGAACTCTCAACATCAAATCATAACAATGCATAATGAGGAATTAGGTCAAACTCCTCCCTTTATACTCGTCCCGATCTAATTCACCATTGACATCACTTAAGCTAGGCACTTTTCCTCCTAAGGTGAATAATTAATTAATTAAGTCCCCCTTTATCACCTTTTCGTTCTAATTCTTTGTTGACTTACGCTTAAGTCACTTTCCTATGCTTTTGGCTTAATTCATCGTTTAGCCACCAAATCACCCTTATTTATCCATTTTGTTCCCTATTTGTGCCTGACTATAGTCTATGGGAACACATAGACTACTAAGTCACTCCCTGTTGGCCTACTCTTGGGAACAGGACATCACATTCCCTAGGATATAAAATCCTAAGAAGCTACCACGTGGTACTCTGACATACCATCATTACTGGACCTTCAAGATCTGCCCAGGAATCATAAGATTACCTATGATATAAAATCCCAACGGAGCTACCACTACTGACCATAGCTAGCATATACATGCACAGGTACTCTGACAGACCGTCCTTACCGGACCTTCAGGATCTGCCCAGGGATGATCAATCCCCTAGGATATAAAATCCTAACAGAGCTACCTGTTGTTGGTCAGGATACCATAGTATCATCGACATCTCTCCCCCTTTTGAGGGAGCTCCCTTCAGACAACACCAAGCTTGTCTCGGAAGTACTCAAACTTCACACGAGACAAAGGCTTGGTCAACACATTTGCAACCTACTCATCTTTGCCAACATATTGGAGATTTACAGCTCCCCTCTACACCATATCACGAATGCAGTGGTATTGGATCTCTATGTGTTTCGACTTACCATGGAACACTGGTTTCTCCGTCATTTTTATAGAACTTTGGTTATCACATAGAATCACGGTGTCTTCCATCTCCAGATCGAGCAAACCTGTCAACAACTTCTGAAGCCATATGGATTCACAGCTGGAGGAACATGATACAATGTATTCTAGTTATGTCGTCCTGAGAGCAATACTGGATTGCTTCCTACTTTTCCATGAAGTCATGGCTGACCCAAAACTGAAACAACTACTTGAAGTGCTCTTCCTATCTAAAGCACTTCCAACCCAATCTAAATCAGTATAACCATACTGTCTAAAGTCATGATCTCCAGTGTAATAGAGACCATAATTCTGCGTACCCTTAAGGTATATCATCACATGTTTTGGAGCTACAAGGTGAACACGTTTGGCCTTAGCCAGATACTGATCCAAGGTGTTCACAACAAAGCATATATCTCGCCCGGTATTCATCAGATACATCAACGATCCAATAATATGTCTGTATAGAGTAGCATCAACCAACTTTGACGAAGTATCAACCAGGAGCTTCAAATTCGTTTCCATGGGTGTGTTCATGGATTTACATTACAACATGTCAAGTCTCTTCAGTATTTCAACTGCATGCATACTTCCCTTGTTTAAGGAAGATCTTCTTTGGGCTCTGCCAAACTTCAAGATCTAAGAAATAATGCATCAGGCCTAGGTCTTTCATCTTAATGTTTGCAGCAAGCTTTTTCTTGCAATCTGTGATGAGCTTTTCTTCTCCAGTTAGGAATAAATCATCCACATATAATAGCAATATAATTGGCTCATCATTCATAACCTTGAAGTAAAGGTTAAAGTCAACTTTACTCTTGGTAAAGCCCAAGGTCATCAGGAAACTATCAATTCTTCCATACCAAGCTCTAGAAGCTTGCTTCAACCCGTACAGAGCTTTCTTCAACCTGCAGACATGATTATTTCTATCTTCAACTTCAATATTCATAACGAACTGGTATTCTTTTGTCATGGCGTCCTTCCATTCTTTCTTCTAAAGGGATTCTTCAAAGAAAGTGGGTTCCTTTTCTACGAGATCACACATCAAGGTTGTATAGCTGGAGAATGGCTTAGGTTTCTTGCTTTGTCTCATGGTTCCTTATGGGGCGCCATACTTCTCTACATCTTGAATAAGTTCCCTTGCCCAAGATGGCTTTCTCTTGTGAGAGATCGCCATACGGGGAGGTTCTTAAGATTCTATCATATCATGATCTTCTGGAATTTCATCATCAGGGGTAACTGTAACTTCCTTCACGGGTTCTGCAACTCTGGGAGCTATAAGTTCTTCATATAAGTTCTGTTTTTTTGGTTTTTTGGTACCATTCAAAACTAGGGTTTGACTTTCCGGAGAATCTGGCCACTGGAAAAGTTCGTTCAAGCTTCCAAAAGATGCGCTAGGGCAGGGTGCACCTGCCAAGATAGTTTTTTTTGGTCAAAAATTTCACTTCAACAAAAAGCCCTAATTTTCTTGTACGGAAAGAGTGACGTCTAGATACCTGGTGAAAGATGCTCTATTTAGTCAAGTTCTGATACCATTTTAAGTTTTTACTATTGTTATTAGGTTATTTCCAAATTACATGAGCATTCAATGCATTTCCAAAACAACATCATAAAGAGGATCACTGAAAGAAACACAATCACAAGGTACGCAACATTTTATCTTGGGAAACCCTCATAGGGGAGAAAACCCAACAAAAAATTCCTCAATAATAGATTGCCAATACAATGCCAAGACTAAGACCAAAACACCAAAGATAAACTAAGACTGAGCATGCGTCTCTCTTCTCCTTTCTCCTACAACTGCAACTGCCTTCAAGATATGCGCACTAGATGAGTGAGTGTGAGTGTGTATACGTGAGGCACCATCCTCACATACAAATACTAGTTAAGGAGGCGCTAGGGTTAAGTATCTTCACTTAGTAGGGCCGACTTCTTCTAGGAGTGGTTAAAACCACTTTATAAACACTAGGGTCCAACTTTACAAATACCACCATATAAATATGGTTTGACCAATCCACAAAAGGGGATATGATCTTATACAAGACCCAACATGATCAATCCAGTAAAGGGGATTTGATCTATAAGATAATAACTTAAATATAATTAGAATATTCTTTGAAGTTACAATATTTAAACAGGCTTGTCGGTTGGCCACTCTTGCTTCTTCTTGAACACATTCTTCCCATAAATTGTCAAATTGGAGTTTCTCTTTTCTTGCACAAATAGTTTGGATGAAAGCATCCCAAGGTCTTGTGAGAGCATTAAGAGTTGTCATTATGGATGGGATCCATTTGTTGAAATATTGTAACTGCGAAGTTTATTCTACTTATGATTGAGTTATTATTAAATAGATCAATCCCCTTTTGTGGATTGATCATGTCGGGATTTATGACCAAATCCCCTTTTATGGATTGGTCAAACCCTAATTAAATGATGCTAATTGATAAGTCGACCCCTAGGGATAATTAAAATAGTTTTAGCCACTAATTGAATAATTTGACCCAGCTTGGTGAAGAGATACGACCCCAACGCCTACCAACTAGTATAAATAAGAGAGGATGATGCCTCATTCTTACACTCACTCAAGTCACTCATCTAGTGCGCTAGTTTGAAGGAAGCTGCAGTTGTCGAAAGTTCAGTGTTGGATATTCTCTAGTGTTTGGTTTATTATCTTGGCATTGTATTGACAATCTATATTAAGGAAGTTTTTGTTGGGTTTTCTCCCCCATGAGGGTTTCCCGGGATAAATGTTGTGTACCTTGTGATTGTGTTTCTTTCAGTGATCCTTCTTATGCTGTGATTATCTAGTAAATTGAAAAGAACTTAATAGCAGCTCTAAATTTAACATGTTATTAGAGCTTGACTGAATAGAGCACCTTTCACTAGGTAACCAAAAACGTCGTTATTGACGTACAAGAAAATTAGGGCTTTTTATTGAAAGAGAATTTCATCCTAAAAACTATCTAGGGAAGTGCATCCTAGCCTAGCAAACTCATTGGCACCTTGTGTTCACCTTTTCAGTGGCCAAAGCCTCCAAAAAGTGAAACCCTAGTTTATGGTTGGTAACAGAAAACCAGGAAACCAAAACCAACACTAGAAGTACTAGTCCATAATGGCGCAAGTCAAGTTTTAAGGGGTAAACTTGAAACTTTTGAAATCAGACTGCTCCAGCCTACTCACCTTAGACCAACACATCTAGTCCCTATATCAGAATTCCAAAAATTGAAAGTTGAAAAATTATGGTTTCCTCATAAAACCCTAAGTTGATGTTGCAGATGCAGTACCAGTTGTAGTTACAGTTGCAGTAACATTTGAAATTGCAGTTCCAGTATGAGTTGCAGTTGCAGCGCCAGTTCCTTCATGTCAGTGGCAACACCAGTTGCAGTGCCAACACTAGCCGCAGTACTAGTTGCGGTGAAAGTTTTTGTGAAGTGTTGGAACTGTTGTGTTATTGTCTTAGTGCACCTTACCCTAGCAAGATACTGTTGGAGGTATGTACTTACATGTGTTTAAAATGCATTATTATTCTAAAGGGTACTTGCAGGAGAATGGATCTTTTGTCTTATATCCAAAAAGATCTCAGATCCATCACATTAAGAGGAATAATGCACCTCAGGTTTGATCATTTTATATGAATCTATTCATGACATTATCTTGACATCTGGGTTGTATGATGAAGTTATGAACATCATACTAACCCTTGGTCAAATTAAAGACAAGGTATTAGATTGAGATTAGAGTTTATTCTCTAACTTAGTCTTCTGTCAAGATAGCATATTGTCTTAGTACAGAGGACAGGTTGAAGAAAGCACTTGTCATCTTGAGTGAAGGAGACTTGAAAGTGTATATTTTCTAAGGTCCTATGAGGCTGCCACCTAAGGTCTGTCCTTGACCTTAGTATGGCTCTAAGTTTCAACTGTATGGCTGTCTCCTTTTTTTTGTTTTAGGACAGCAAACAGTCATCCCACTTTTTGCTCAATGTTTTGAAGGTTAAGTGCTCTTTTAAGGTGTCCTTGCAAGTGTTTTCTTATCTCAATGTTAGCACATGCAATATAACTTAAAACACATAACACTACCTCTATATATTTAACTTTAAAATGCTGATATACACTTCTAAACATGCATAAATTTGACACAGGTATTTTTGGTCAACATNGGGATATATGTCTATATAATGATGATCAAAGAAAGAGATACAACAAGTAATACAATACAATGGAACTTGTATACATAGAAATCTCCTCACAAGCCTTGCCACAAGAGCTAGAGAGAGATGTGCCCAAACTCAGGTGCACCCTCTCCCTTTGTTTCTCTCTGCACTGAAGTGAAGCGCTCTAGCTCCTCTGTGACCCAATGAAGAAATCCCTCCACAAGAATGTGCTCTCTTGTGTTGCCTCTCCACTAAAATTGTCAAAAATGACTTCCTCCAAGAAGATCTCCTAGCAGGTAGTTGTGAACCAACTCCACTAGTGCGTCGTCCTCCTAGCAGATATGACCACCATCAAATAACGGAGCCAGAAACTGGATGCCTCTCTCCACAGAAGCATGGGCCTTGGCTCTCCTCTCCCTATGCAACATACCTCATCTCAAGGATCCAATTCCTCCTCTCTTGGTGAGAAAATGAAGGAAATAAATGTGCCCTCCTCCTAGTAGATGTGCCCCTCCTCCATATAGGAATCTCCCTCCAAGAAATGAAGGCTAAGACTCCATGGATATGCTCTCCATGCAAGCTCAAAGAAATAGGAGCTTCCTCCTCAAGCTCTCAAGGGTTTCTCTCAAACCCTCATCAAGTGCGCCCTCTCCCTCCTTGAGAAATGTGCCCTCTCCTCTTCTCCAAAACTCACAAGTGAAGAATGAATCTCAAAAGTACAATATACCCTCCTTTAGCCTCCTTTGGCCAAGCCCTAAAAGATCAATGGCCTAGATCCAATCTAGCCAAGTCTAATCAATGGGTGAGATCTCAACCAAAAATCTCACTAAGGAAACCCGCTTTCCTTAGTTTCTTTATGTCTATTAATGCATCCACATTGTGAATTAATTGTTACTTTATGACTTAAGTGGCATATTTCACTTTTGACTTAAATCTCCTAAGTCAAGGTGAAATTAGAATCAGAAAGTAAAGTATAAGGGTAATAGTCTTCCCCTTTGTGCTTAGAGACTCATAAACACATGGGGACCACTTTCCAAGGTACCCAAATCTCAACAGAAAGAAAAGAAACACACTCATTCTTGAGGACAAGACTCCAGGTTCCAGGTTTGATTGACTAAGTTGATAAGATTCAAAGTTGCACATGACAAGTTGATAACTACCTCATTACAAGTAAACACCATAGTTGAGGTAGCAGTCTTTGAAAAGTATTATACTTGGTAGCATGTGAGCACATTGAGATAAATGCTTATTGTAATCATTTACCAGATACAACTAACATATCCTCCAGGAGAAACCTCTTGTGTTGGTTCCAGGTTACCATGGAGGAACATTTGATCACAACACTAGAAGAGTGTTGATCTCATTTTGTATTGTATTTCTTACTTTTGATCTTTGTTTCAGGCAGGTCACAAGTAATAGCTCTAAAGGAGTTACTTTGATGATTGTTCTCACTGTTGTTTTATCAAGGGTATTATTCTTGTTTGTTGTTGATCTTATTTTGGGCAGGACACCGGTGATAAACCTAATGAAGCTATATTGCGGGTTGCAGAAGGCAACAAATTAGATGAGACATGAAGCAGACTGTGTACATGACCATATACATTCATGTACCAAAGAAGATGAAGAAGAAGTTATCTTTTGAGATCCAGAGTATCTCATATGGAAATTGATTGTGAGCAAAAGGCTACAAAGATGATCGAACATTAGAACAAGAACTCACAAGTAGACTTGTTCAAAGAATAATGAAGCCACCTTGACAGGAAGTTGAACTTCTTTGAAGTCTGACTCAGCTTTTCATATTAAGACTTGGTATTCAACACCAAGTATATCATGTAAGAGATGATGAAGTCCTTGTAGACTCAGAAGAAATCAAGATTCAGAGTAAGCCTGATCTCAAAAATTATCATATGAAGAGATATCTTCCAGGACTAGGAGATAGATGCCATAAGAAGACTAGAACGTAGCTTCAAATATTTCTAGGAGATATGAAATCTCCTCGAAAGATTCCCTTGTTTCAGTGACAAAGAAGAAATCCAGTCAGAAAGACTAGGATACGGATTTTTCCGTGAGACTAGAAGGGAAGTCAGTGTTGACTTCCAATATTGATCTAACAGATCAAGAATGTTGCAGATGTACAGAAACTAAATTGTGTCCAGAGGATTCTCCCAACAAGAGGGAGAAGACTATGATGAGACACTTACTCCAGTAATTGAAGAAATAGTTCCAGTATTCATAAAGACAACCAGAACAACCATGAATCATATACAGTATGAGATGCAGTGGGAGAAATCCCCATATTTAAAATTGAGTGGCAGTTGATATAGTACATTAGTCAGGCCATGGAAACATGACTACAGTAGCAGATAGAGTTACCTCCATGAAAGGAGAAGAGCTATCTTCAGTATCAATTATTGAGCCACTCTCAGCTTAAGATTAAGTTGTTGTCGTGATGAAGTAGAGGAGTTACTCTCAGATTTCAGCAGTCATAGTGAGAATGGAGCAGTCATTCTCAGCTTCAGAGTAGTTGCAGGTGCAGAATCCCATCTCCAGAGGAACAGTTGCAGAGAGAGTAGAGGACATACTCTCAGGTAGTGAGACAGATAGTGCTTTGCAGAAATCACATAGAGCTAGCACATGATTGTGCATATTAAGTTGGATTTGGAGCAAGTGTACCAAGATGGTACAATATAATGTGAAAATTTGGTTTGAAGTTGAAGATAGAAAGACCTAGGTTTGCAGGTTGAAGAAGGCCCTGTATAGGTTGAAGCAAGCTCCTAGAGCTTGATATGGCAGAATTGGCAGTATCCTGATGAGCTTGGGATTTACCAAGAGTAAATTTGATTCTAACATTTATTTCAAGGTTGTGAATGATGAGCCAGTGATGTTTCCACTATATGTAGATGATTTATTCTTGACAGATGAAGAAAAGCTCATCACTGATTGTAAAAAGAAGCTCGTTGCATAATTTGAGATGAAAGACCCAGGCATAATGCATTATTTCTTAGGTCTTAAGGTTTGGTAGAGCCCAAAGAAGATTTTCTTTAATCAAGGGAAGTATGCAGTTGAAATATTGAAGAGGTTTGATATGTTGGAGTGTAAATCCATGAACACACCCATGGAAACAAACTTGAAACTCCTAGTTGATACTATGTCAGAATTGGTTGATGCTACGCTGTACAGACACATCATTGGATCATTGATATATCTGATGAATACCAAGACAGATATATGTTTTGTTCTGAACACCTTGGGAGCCCAGAGATGTCCACCTTGTTGCTACAAAACATGTGATGAGATACCTTAAGGGTACATTGGGTTGTCGTCCTCAGTTATAATGGAGATCATGACTTCAGATTAATTGGTTATACTGATTCAGATTGGGTAGGAAGTGTTTCGGACAGAAAGATCACTTCAGGATGTTGTTTCAGTCTGGGGTCATCCATGACTTCATGACAGAGTGGGAAGCAATCCAGTATTGCTCTCAGCACGACAGAAGCAGAATACATTGTTGCATGTTCTGCCAGTTGTGAAGTCATATGGTTTCGGGAGTTGTTGACAGATCTATTTGATCTGGAGATGGAAGAAACCATGATTCTATGTGATAACCAGAGTTGCATAAAGATGATGGAGAACCTTGTGTTTCATGACAAGTCGAAGAACATAGAAATCCGGTATCACTACATTCGTGATATGGTGCAGAGGGGAGTTGTTAAACTCCAATATGTTGTCACAGATGAACAGGTTGTAGATGTGTGGACCAAGCCTTTGTCTCATGTAAAGTTTAAATACTTTCTAGACAAGCTTGGTATAGTCCAAAAGGACCTCCCTCGAAAGGGGGAGTGATGTTGATGATACTATGGTATCATGACCAACAGCGGGTAGCTCAGTTAGGATTTTATATCCTAAGGGACTGACCATCCCTGGACAAATCCTAAAGGTCCGGTAAGGACGATCTGTCAAAGTACCTGTGCATGTATATGCTAGATGTGGTTAGTAGTGGTAGCTCCATTAGGATTTTTATATTCCTAGGGAATCTTATGATTCCTGGGCAGAACCCGAAGGTCCGGTAAGGATGATATGTCAGAATACCACGTGGTAGCTCCGTTAGGATTCTATATCCAAGGGAATCACAGTACCACTAAAATGTTGTTGATACACCTGCCTCATTTTGTTTCCCTATGATGATGATGTTGTTGTTTCTCGAACCTCGTGTTGTGATGATGTTGTTTCTCCAGCCTCGTGTTGTGATGATGTTGTTATCATAAATTGCATTATAAATGGTGTTATAAGGAATCTGTACATGTGTATGGACCCAACAATAAGTTCTAACACTAATCCATTAACTTGGCTTCCAAATTCTAGTGCCAAGTACTTAACCATCCGAAATTTACTTGTTTTCTTTGACTTTTTGTTCGTTTCCGACACCTTTTTGAAAGGTGATTTTTCTTCCCACAAAAACTGCACGGGTTGAGATCAAAACAATGCAATTCATTATGGCCAATTAAATGATAGTGTTGGCACTATTCAAAAACTTCATCCAACTCATCCAACTTAGCATCATCAACTAAATCATCATAATCATCATTCGCATCATCATCATCCTTATCTTCCTATTCCTCATCATGATCCTCAAGTTCAAGTACTTCATCCAACTTATCAACATCACCATGATCCACTCTATGCTACTGCAAATCCTCACAAAGAAACCCTATATGCACAAATGTAACTAGGCTAGAGTAATCAGGAATATGAAAGAATTCAAATTCATTTTTTTCATATTCTAGCCCAAATTTGTTCCTCTTGAACTGCAACTCTTCCCAAGGCTCGACAATTTAATAAATTTCTTGAGCACCTTAATATTCAATCGGAGAACTTTAAGTTCACTACAGAAGTCGAGGAAAAGGGATGCTTCCCATTCCTCGATATGTTTACCATGAAAATACTCAATGGTTCCTTGGCACATAAAGCATTCAGAAAGAAAACACACACAGAACAATACTAGCATGCCAGCTCCCATCACCATCTTGCACAAAAAGTAAGTGTCCTTAACACCTTAGCAACAAGAGCTCTTAGGATCTCTAATGATGAGCATTTGGAAGTAGAGAAAATCCATCTCCTCAAGGTTTTTAAGGATCATGGATACAACGAACACCAAGTGATGAAGGCATTCCAAAATGCATCTAAAGAATGTCGCAATAATGACTGAACTCAAATCATTTCTAGAGTCTCCCTTCCTTATGTCCATGGAACAACTCACAGGATTGCTAAGGTTGTTAGAAAGAAAAACATCATGTAATGTCCCTTTCCCTTTCCAAATAGGAACTCCAGAAGAGGAGGCTTAGTGGTCTAAACTGCCCCATTAGACTATAGTCAGGGCCAAAGAGGGGTAAACGGGGTTACTAGAGGTCACTCCAGTCACAGGTGTTATATTCGGAAAGTGACATTGAGCTAAAAAGGGTTTTGGAAGTCAACAACAAATTAGGGTTTCAGCATGATTTAGGGTTTTGGAACTCAATAGGGAATTAGGGTTTCATCATGATTTAGGGTTTTGGAACTCAACAACGAATTAGGGTTTCATCATGATTTAGGGTTTTGGAAAGCTATAAAGGAAGGGTCAACAACCTAATTTATCATTATGCAGATTATGACTTGTCATTGAGGAGAAGAGGCGCATCTCGGGAGAGATAGTTCAGTGTATTCCAGGAGGAAGACACGAGTTGGCTGATTTCGGTGTTGAAAGGCACACCCTAGTCACCGGGAAGATCATCCAGGTCTTCCGTCATTCTTCATTGATTCCGCAGTGCTCCCATATTCTGGGTATTATCTTTTAGTTACTTATTTGTATTCTGGCTAAGATCCTTTTGTCTTTTGATCTAGCCGAGTGTTGTTATTTTATTCAGCCGCAGTTGCTTATTTGTATTATGGATAAGATCCTTTGTCTGTTGATCTAGTCTAGTATTGTCAATTTTTTCAGCCGCATTCGACCATTTTGTAATCCACAGAGATATCATAATACAAACTTTGTAGTGCTTTGTCACGTTTGTTATTTGTATGATCATTTATATGATGTAAACCTTTGATCCTACACACATATTAGCAGCGTTTCCTAGACTAGCCAAGTCAGGAACATTACAGTGGTATCAGAGATTTAGTCCTACCAGCCTGTGACTAAAGACAATGAGTGCAGTAGAAGACCCAGAGGGTCGTGAACATGTAGGTGACGAATATGTCACTTATAACAGGCATCAGGAAAGAAGGCATAGGCCTTATTTCCCCCCTTTTCCTCCTAGCTCAGAGGAAGAGGAAGAGGCACACAGAGAAGCAGAGAGAAGGGCAGAGCATGAGGCTGAGCAAAAGGTAGAGAGGATGCTAGGAGACAGATATGAGCAACCAAAGGGCAGTGGAAAGGCCCCCGTAGATCCAGAGGTAGATTTCATGTAGGTTATCAATGGTATGTTAGCTACTCAACCAACCATGTCTCAGTCCTTGGCACAAGTGGTTGATAGATTGACTAGAGTGGGAACCCCAGATACACAAGTGCCACATGCAGCACAGGGGAACTCGAGAGCAGGCAGTAGACCCCAGCCACCCTCTCGCACATACACCTCTGCAAGTAGGATTCCCAAACCCTTGTTTCCTAGTTTCCAAAGGGCACCCCCGGTAGCAGCATCACCACCAATAGCACAGAGGCCACCCACTCATGCCAATGACATTGCAGAGTATAGGAGGGAGTATGCAACATTGGGTTGTGACTTCCATCAAGACATGACCTTAGTCGAGTACTGTGGACTCAGACTCAGGAACCGCCCTAGAGAGCCACAGAGGGAAGGACCACAACAGCAGTAGGGGCATAACCTCGATTTCATCCGAAAATTTGGGAAACTCACCATCCCTTATTTTGACGGATCATCCAAATACACTGCCAGAGCTTGGATACAGAAGCTAGACATGTATTACAAGATCAACCAGATGACCGAGACAGAGGCCATCAGTTTCACAACCTTACACTTGGAGGGTGAGGCACACGAGTGGTGGTATCATGGACTGGTGACATTGGGTCACAGTCGCATCACCTCCTATAGAGAGTTTACATATAGGCTCATGGACAGGTTTGACAAGAAGGATCCCGAGATACACTTCAAGCATCTAGCCCAGTTGAGACAAATTGGCATAGTAGAGGCATTCATCACAGAGTTTCAACGGATAGCCGTAGCAGTGACAGATATATCAGAGCCCAGGCTGATCATGCTATTCATA
>ML784772.1:186496-204531 GCA_009831015.1 Picea engelmannii | reverse complement strand
TTGAAAGGATGGGTGAAGGCATACAAGCCTCCCACTTTGCAGGATGCCATCCTTCGCACTCGAGATCTGGCAGACTCAGTGCCAAAGACTAAAAATTTCTCCAAACCATTTGTGCCCCAAAGGGATCAAGACATGAAGCCATTCCAGAGAGAATGGAAGGGAAAGGAGAAGTTGGATGATGAGACTAGGCGAGAGCTTATGAGGAAGAGGCTTTGCTTCAGCTGCAGAGATCCTTGGGTCCCGGGCCACAAGTGCATGGGCAAAGGAGAGATTCATTATATTGAGGTAGCAACAGACAGTGTGGACAATGAGGAGGAAGAGCAGGACAGTGGATCCTCTAGTTCAGAGGAGGAGTCAGCACCAGCAGAGGAGCAGCCTCCCCGTAGACCACCGACACCGGCAGGATCCCCTCCTCAAGTAGTCCCACAACCGCCAGAACAGGCTAACAAGAGGAAACCCGCAAAGGGAGGTGTCATAGCGACCTTTTCTGGTGTTCCCAGGTATGATACCCTCCATATCAGAGGGATTATCCAGGGGCAATAGGAAATCACCCTGATAGATGGTGGGGCCACCCACAACTTCATCGACACTTCACTAGTATCAAGACGGGCACTTCAGACAGAGGAGTTTGAGGGGTTTGATGTTGCGGTAGCAGATGGCCACACAGTGGAGTGTCTAGAAAAAGTTCCAAACTTAGAGATGAAGCTAGGTAACTACACAATGAGAGACACATTTTATGTGGTTGACCTATCGGACACAGATGTGGTGTTAGGAGTTCAGTTGGGAAAAATCACTACCAACTACCAAACCTTGGAAATGGGATTCAGAAATCAGGATGGGAAGAAGGTTGTTCTAAGAGGTATGTCGACAGGAGCACCCAGGACAGTTTCAGCCAAGAGGATGGAGAAGATTTTTAGACATGGGGAGGTAGCATATGCCGCAGAATTCTTATCACTACTCAGAAGGATTCAGAAGGTTGACAACAATACCACACAGAGATCAAGAATTTATTGGGATGACATCAGCAGGTCTTTGAGGAAATTCCACCAAGGAGACCACCTGACAGGGGGTTTGAGCACACCATTGAGTTGGAGGAGGGGGCCAAACCTATGATCACCCCCCCCTATCATCATCCTAGGAGGTTCAAGGATGAGATAGAGAAGGAAATCAAGGAATTGTTGGCGATAGGAAACATCAGACTTAGCAGCAGCCCATTTGCTTCTTTAGTTGTCGTAGTTCTGAAGAAGGATGGCACCATGAGGATGTGCATTGATTACAGAGCCTTGAACAAGAAAACCATCAAGAACCGGTACCCTATCCCATGCATTAAAGAGTTGATGGATGAACTGCATGGGGCAGTTTTCTTCTCAAAAAATGATCTACGCTCTGGTTATCATCAGATCAGCATCCGAGAGCAGGACATAGAGAAGATGACATTTTGATGTCATTTTGGACACTTCGAGTTCCTGGTTATGCCATTTGGGCTAACAAATGCACCCGCTACATTCCAGTCTTGCATGAACCATATATTCAGTGATTAGTTAAGGAACTCAGTCTTGGTTTTCTTCAATGACATCTTGATCTATAGTCGGTCATGGCAAGCACATATGAGGCACCTGGATGAGGTATTGAGCATCATGGAGGCACAGTCATTATATGCCAAAGATTCCAAGTGTGAGTTCGATATGATAGAGCTTATTTACTTAGGCCACATCATCAGTGCACAGGGGGTACAGGTGCACCAAGAGAAGATCAGGGCCATTCTGGATTGGCCGATGCCCAAAAACGTGACAGAATTAAAGAGCTTCTTCAAGCTGTGCAGCTATTACAGGTGGTTTGTCCAGGGTTTTTCTCAGCTTGGAGCACTGCTGACATATATTACCAAGCATGGGGGCTTCATATGGACCAAGAAATCACAGGAAGCCTTTGATCACATGAAGGAAGTCATGGGCACTTGTCTAGTGTTGGCACTACCAGACTTCACCTTGCTATTTGTACTAGAGCATGACACATCCTGTAAAGGGATCGGTGTAGTTTTGATGCAGGGAGGACACCCCATTGTATTCGAGAGTCAGAAGCTTAGTCAACCTGAGAGGTTGTACTCCATTTATGACAAGGAAATGTTGGCAATCATGCATGCCTTGACCAAGTTCAGACAATATTTAGTGGGCAACAAATTCGTGGTCAAGACCGATCACAACAGTTTGAAGTATTTCCTTGAGCAGAATGACCTCAGTGAGCGCCAACAGAAATGGGTGAAGAAGGTACAGGCATTTGACTTTGACATAGAGTATGTCAAGGGGAAGAAGAACATTGTGGCCGGTGGAGATTTCAGCAGATTGGAAATCCCACTTGTTAGTGGAATATTCCAAGAACAAGTTCGCTTGTGAGGTGATGGATGGGCAGATACAGGATGACCGGTATAGGGTCATTGACGATGTCATATTTTACAAGGATAGAGTCTACTTGGTGCCAGATTCAGGGCTTAAGAAAAAAATCCTCACCGCAGTTCATGATTCACCTCTAGCAGGCCATCAGGGGTTTTTCAAAACCTACAAACAGATCAGAGAGAGGTTCTCATGGAAGGGCCTCAAAAAAGACGTTATGAGACACATCAATGAGTGTGTGACTTGCCAGCAGAACAAGTCAGAGCATTCTCTCCCAGCAGGGCTACTTTAGCCACTCCCCATTCCAGAGCAGAAATGGGAGAGTATATCTATGGACTTCATCACTGGTCTACCCAAGGTCCAGGGTAAGGACTGTATCTATGTAGTGGTCGACATATTGACCAAGTTTGCTCACTTCTACACCATACCGATAGAGTACAATGCAGTTCAGGTAGCCGAGCTTTTCTTCAGGGAGGTCTTCAAACTTCATGGGTTATCAAAGAACATCGTCAGTGACAGGGAGAGTCAATTCATAGGGACATTTTGGAGAGAGTTGTTTCAGTTGGTGGGGACAGAGTTGACACCTAGCACCAGCTATCACCCTTAGAGATATGGGAAGACCGATATTGTCAACAAGTGGGTTGAAGGGTATTTGAGGAACTATGTAGGAGGACAATAGAGAACGTGGGTAAAGTGGTTACATTTAGGAGAACATTGCTACAACACCACCTTCCACATGTCCATTGGTATGACACCCTTCCGAGCATTGTACAGATATGATGCTCCCACTTTGGTAGACTTGGTCTTCAAGGAGAGAAAATCTCCCAAGGCCAAGGATTGGATCATAGAGAGTCAGGATATTCTCAAGTTGTTGAAAGAGAACCTGCAAACGGCGCAAAACCCAAAGAAGATAAGTACGGACAGGCATAGGATAGAGCGCAACTTTGAGGTTGGAGATTTGGTTTTCTTGAGACTCCAACCCTACAAACAGTCATCTCTGAAGAAGAGTGGGGCCAAGAAGCTCAAGCCTAGATTTTATGGTCCTTATAGGATCATGCGCCGAGTAGGCAAGGTTACTTATGAGCTAGAGCTTCCAGAGGGGAGCAAGATTCATAACGTGTTCCACGTGTCTTGCCTAAAAAAGGCAGTGGGACAATTCATTAACACATCAAAGGAGCTTCCCCCATTGGATGAGGAGGGACAGTTGGAGTTAGTTTCGGAGGAGGTTTCGGAGTTCCAGGAGCGGAAACTAAGGAGCAGGGTCATCAGAGAGTGTTTGATCAGACGGAGAGGGCTTCCTGTAGAGGACGCTACTTGCGAGAGTGAACAGGTGTTACAACACCCTGGACTGGTATTGCTTGAGGACAAGCAATTTCGGGAAGGGAGGACTGTAATGTCCCTTCCCAAATAGGAGCTCTAGAAGAGGAGGCTTAATGGTCTAAACCACCCCGTTAGACTATAGCCAGAGTCAAAGAGGGGTAAACAAGGTTACTAGAGGTCACTCCAGTCACAGGAGTTATATTCGGAAAGTGACATTGAGCTAAAAAGGATTTTGGAAGTCAACGGTGAATTAGGGTTTCAGCATGATTTAGGGTTTTGGAACTCAACAGCGAATTAGGGTTTCAGCATGATTTAGGGTTTTGGAACTAAACAATGAATTAGGTTTTCAGCATGATTTAGGGTTTTGGAAAGCTATAAAGGAAGGGTCAGCGACCTAATTCATCATTATGCAGATTATGACTTGTCATTGAGGAGAAGAGGCGCATCTCAGGAGAGATACTTCAATGTATTCCAGGAGGAAGACACCAGTTGGCTGATTTCAGTGTCGAAAGACACACCCTAGTCACCGGGAAGATCATCCAGGTCTTCCATCATTCTTCATTTATTCCACAGTGCTCCCATATTCTGGGTATTATCTTTTAGTTATTTATTTGTATTCTGGCTAAGATCCTTTTGTATTTTGATCTAGCCGAGTGTTGTTATTTTATTCAGCCCCAGTTGCTTATTTGTATTCCAGTTAAGATCCTTTGTCTATTCATCTAGTTGAGTATTGTCAGTTTATTCAGCCGCATTCGGCCATTTTGTAATCCACAGAGATATCATAATACAAACTTTGCAATCCTTTGTCGCGTTTATTATTTGTATGATCATTTATATGTTGTAAACCTTTGATCCTACACACACATTAGCAGCATTTCCTAGACTAGCCAAGTCAGGAACATTACACATGAGGGCAACATTTAAACCACTAACCACGATAAGGAAATCCCTAAAATCTGTTAAGAATCCAATTGATCCAAGGTAGCGAGAAGGTGTTTAGAAGATCTTTTGTTCATGTGGAAAGGCCTACATTGGCGAAATTGGTCATACTACAACACATTGAGCTTAGTTAACCATAGGGAATCGCCCCTAGGATGGAGTTCATCTAGTCTAAAGAGAAAAAGGAAAGACTATTGAGGTGAGAGTGAGTAGTTTGCCTAAGTTTCCATTGTGGTTTCACAAATTGTGCTCAGGGGGTGTAACCGCACAAATTGTAGGTTGAGAAAATCCCAACCCAATCTACAAAGGTGGGACAACTTTGGGAGATTCTACCCACTGTCACCTTAGACAAACCCTTCCCTCACTTTAGTGATGCATAAATCCAACACAAGGGGAAAATCCCAAGTGACCCTAGCGGGAAATGAGACGAAAAGTGAAATGATAGAAGTGTAGCCCATATAGTTCAATATACTAAGTGAGGTAACGCTTGAGAAAGAGTCTCGTTGGTGGCCAATCGTTTCCAAGAAATATGAGTACCTGCAAAGGGTGATTGTACTAGCCCAAGACACAAGAAAATCCAAGTATGCATGTAAAATATCAAGTGGACAAGCAAGTTAAACTTGTTGTTCCTAATTGCAGCAGTAAACAGAGATATATATCCACAAAAGAAAGATTGTTATAGCTGCTAAAAAGATGCTTAAAGTCTATCAAATGATTCAAGAGATAAGTTCGCAAAACACTAGTATACCTCAGGTATAAATGTATAAGACTTTAGCATCAATGTAAGGTTGTTATAGACAAGTATTGCAGAGATATATTTGCAACCTTAATGCTGTAGCAAACAAGTTGTTACAGAAGAAAAATCAGCCACCAAAACATGCATACAATCCACCCAAAAACTGCGTTGGAACTAGTAGATTATATGGGCAAATTGTTAGCAACTTCTTACGGTTGACAAGAGAGTTATTTAGAAAAGCATTTAGGGTTTCTGCAGCCCTAATGGCTATAGATTTAAGTTGTAACAGTAACAAGAACTACTTGGAGAAACAAGACGCCCTTGTGGTCTTAGCAAGCTTAGAGCACAAAGAAAAGATTTCCAACTTACACAATTTCAATATCTCAACTTTTCACGATTACCAATGCAATGCGTTATTTCTTCAATACATAAAGACAAGTGTCTTTTTATTGGGTAAATGGAGTCTCTTCATTAAACAATTTGGATGAGTTACTTCTTTGGGGTTGTAAGCCCTTTTACTCCCCAAGAAAAACCATAACCAACAAGAAAAACCTAGGAGGTTGTAAGCCCTTTTACTCCTCCTAGTATCC
Source organism: Picea engelmannii (assembly GCA_009831015.1). Lineage (NCBI taxonomy): Eukaryota > Viridiplantae > Streptophyta > Pinopsida > Pinales > Pinaceae > Picea > Picea engelmannii. The sequence continues at coordinate 198,559 of ML784772.1, read as the reverse complement.
TTTGCACAATAGATTATTCCAAAAAATTATAATGGACTTGGAGGGGGTTGTATGCTCTTATACTCCCCAAGATATCATCACATTAACTTTACAACCAAGAAAAGAGAGCAATAAACATGAAATCCTTACCTAGTTGAAGCATTAACAAAATGAAACCCTAATTCACCAAGCAAATTCCACCATAAGCAAGAAACAAGCCTCCAAAAGAGCTAGTGCATAATCCATCCATCCAATATCAAAGATAAACCATCACAAGATAATGTAACCAAGAGAGATAAAGAGAAATTCCCAAGTAGGGAGCAAATTTCAGCCAATGTAGTCTTCTCACAATGGGAGAGCTATGATGAAAATGAAATATAGTTGATCTCTATTTATACAAAATATTCCAAACATAGTTTGTCCACTTAAGTTAGGGTAAACAGAAATTAAGGGGACAACAACCTTGATTTTTCCCCTTTACACAAGTAATTCAACTTTAATTCAAATTTAATTTTAAAAATAACACAATAGAAATACTAAGTGACATCATCCTTCTCGAGGGTGACGTCTTGGCACTTCTAGCAAGTCGTTTAAGGAGAAAAAGGTGGTCGTTGGGCCTTCTAAGGCCTCCCTTCCATGTGCTAGGGCTCCTTCCTTCAATCCAAGTCCTTTTCATCAAAACATGCCAAGTGTGTCTTCACCATCAAGCCCTAACCCTAGGGTGACGTCAAGTCCTCAAAAAGTGTTGTTTTATCCCTTCCAAGCAAGTCATTTGGAATGTAGAGGTCAGGAAAGGTCCTCCAAGGTGTCCTCTAGCCCTTCAAAATAAATTCATCATCATCTGAAATGTGGGCCCTCGGTATCCAACCTGTGGGATTCAAGCTCCATGGAATCCCAAGCTAGGCTTGTTCTTCCAAAACTATCCACCAAGCATGGTCCTGCAAAGACAATGAATATGCCCTCCAAGGATATCAAGTCAAATGCATCATCATGAGTAAATCAAGTCAATAAAAGAGCCACCTAAGAATGTGCATCCAAAACCACCTCATCAAATTAAACAATTTCTTAAAGGCCCTATGCAACTTACCAAGTTTAGGTATGGGAGGGTTGACAAGGTAACCTATTGGGTGAATCGTCCGCTAGGTCAAGGAATGTTTCCCAAGTGAAACCCCTCTCTAAGACATGTGGAGTGAATGATGTGGATGGGGGTGCAACTTTTGGGCATGGGATTTATGACATACAAGGGATCGTAGTGTCTCATTTATGGGTTCCTTTGTAGAGGGTGTGTTGCACCTTCTTTTTCAATGCATACTTTTTCCAAGCCCATTTAATGCCATTAGTTAATTAACAATCCAAAACCTTGGGCACTCCCTATTAGTGAATCAATTAACTTGGGGGGAAACACCACAAGGCCAATTGAAGCTAGAGGTACACAAAGTGCCATATGCAAGGAAATAAAGGGACACCACATGAGTGTACACACCTCAATAAGTGGGGATATCTATATAATGTCAAATTTGATTTTGCAGGTCTTTGATTTTTTAGGAGAGGCATTTCATTTCTCTCAAGACCTCTTTGGGCGAGCATCTGGAAGGTTCATAATTAAGCTTTTATCTTTTTCTAGCTATCTCCCCTATGGGCCTTCAGCCCCTTCTTCCCATGAAATGAGGGACAATCCCTTCTTGGGTCAGTACACCCGAAAATCCCAAAAGGTAAGGAGATGAGGGGATGGAATGTAGAAAGTGACAAGTATGGTTGGGAATGGCACGATGACTTGTCAAGGGGGCCACCCAATAGAAAACCAATCCCTAAGGGTGACCACTTACTAGGGCACAATGTCAACCACCAAGGTGAAACAGGGTAAGGAGTGAAAGGTCCAAGCATGCATTACATAATCAAAAGAAATCCTAAATGCAACAAGCTCAAATGCCTCAAATATTGAAATGGCACTCACCATAATACCTAGCTTGTACCTCATGGAGAAAGACCCAATGTCCTCCGGAGGCAAGCTGGTGTGGTGGATACCCTCATGATGAACCTGGAACCTGTGGCAGTGAAGAGGGTCTCCATATGTTCAAGTGGACACTACTGGTCAAGTTGTCTCTCGGTACTCCATGTCTGCAACCTGAAGGCCTCGAGACATCATCTCCTTAGTTATCCCTAAAATTGGGGGTAACATTTGGCTCCTTCTTGGGGACATGTACTCGCCGTAGAGTGCATGAGAACCGCAACATCTCTCGGTAGAATTGTGCCTACACACACTAAGACAACAAACTGTTAATAGTGGGATGGCTTTGCTTATCCTTTGTTGATATAATCAAAAACCCAGAAAATATGACAACTAATCTAGAAATGAATTTTTTAGCATTTTTCATATATATAATGAAAAGAAAGCATGTAAATCAAAAATACAAGTATAGAAAAATAAAAACTCAAAAATGGAAATGCAACTATACTAACATGAACAATCAATATGTAATATGAAAGAAATCAAATGAACTACTTACTTACCTGGGGACCAAGCCCTGAAGAAGTCAAGTTCCTTGAACGTAGGGTCGAAGGAGAGACCCATCAACTGGTAAACGTATCTTTCTCCCATCCAAAACTGTCAGGTAGCACATTTTCCAAGGAAGGAGGTCACAAATCCCAAGAATTTTTTTTTGAGTTTTGGGCCGAATTATTTTTCTACTGTGGGAGGTCGTACAGTCCGTACAGCCGTACAGATTTGGCACAAAAATCGAGGTAGTTTTGGGCACGGATTTTTGATTTATGTTCGTTGTTTCTGGGTCGTACATAACAATCCGTACAACTAACTGTTGGCATGGAAAACGAGGTACAGAGGAGGTTGTACAGCAGTACGGATTTGGCACATTTTTCAAGACAGAATTTTTGGGATTGTTTTGGTGCTATGAGGTATTTCCCTTGGCTGGAAATGTGATATTTTGTTGTTGTTTTTTACTTTTGAGAAGATGAATAATATATATCTCTCTCTCTCGTTGGGTTTCCCCACATTGGGGTTTTCCCTGGCTTTTGCCTAAATTTCTGAAGTGTTATGGGTTGTTGTCCACTATATTATTTTCGTTGTTATTTTTCTTAGCAATGTGTATTTATGCTTATGGTCATTTCTAAATGTGGGTTTAAGGCATTTATGAAATTTATGAAGATAGTTATCTCTAGGTTGCTAAGTGTATGACATAAATTTCATCTGTTGATTTTTTTCATTAAAATATCTACATCCAGAACCCTATCTTACACAAGCTATATATCCAAAAGTATAAGGCCTCAGGAGCTGAAATTTGAACCCAACGTACCTTAATCCATCTGCTAAATATCCTCCAAGGGTTTCCTTATGAAGCGTCGTAGAAAAAAAATTATAGCAAAAATTCCAAGGTATCTCAGATGTAGCAGCGAAACAACAAGACCTTGAGCTCTGATACCAAATGTTAAGAACCAAATACCAAGATAGCATAGAAAAACATCAGAATAAGTACTCAACACCTTGAAAAAGAGAGAATTTTAGATAATGAGCCTCTTCGAGGGGGCAACCTCCTTATACACCACATAGATTTCCAAATACAAGATGATTCCAAATGAAAAGGTCTCCTTGGTATATATAGGAGACTAGGAGGTAAAATTACAACTAATGGGCCCAAGACGACATAAATAAAATAACATTACTAATGTAATATGCCCTAATTAAGGGGTAATGTGCCACTATTTAGGGCTTAAAAGAAAGTCTCCAAGAGCAATAGACCAACTTTTTGATAGAAGCATTCCCCAAGCATCTAGAACGTCAATCACTACTATGTTCATAAGGATGTTGATATGACGGAAATCAATCAGGTAAACTTCAACATTATCGCATACCCCGTAAACTTTTACCCTCTTGGAATCAATACCGCAAACATTCCCATATGGTATATAACATTTGTCGAAGCCCCGCAGTCAAGCATACAATTGTTCAAGCGAAGACTATTCATAACCAAAGAAAGATAGAAAGGAGGGTTACTCTACTTTTGTTGGTCAAGATACATGGTGTTTAACATCATTGTAGGGTCTTCCTCCTCAGCTGGTATGTTCAATAACTTCGAGATTTCTCTTCTCACATAAGGAATTTTGCACATCTCTATCACAGGGACCATCATATTCAACTTCCCAAACATGGTTGCCACATCTATGTTCAACTGAATCTCATCTTCTATCAGAGTTGGCTCAAGGGGAAACTCATGTACCGGAGTTGGAGGAGGTGGGACCACCTTCTCTGTGGATTGAGAAGAGATCTTCGCTTCTGTTTGAGGTTGTGGTGGAAGAACTGAGGTCTTGTTTCATCTTGCATATCTCAAGATTTCCCTTTTTCTTAATTCCTTTCTCTGATCATCTTTCAATTGATTCAACACTCTGACTCGTCCTTCTCTTACCCCTTTCCTCATGGCTTCCTTAATTTGTTCTTGTGTGACCTCTTCCTCCTGGAAGTTACATATCATATCCATGAAGTTCATACTAGCAAGGGAGTCTTCATCATGTTTGGGGCATTGATCTTCCCAGTGGGGCTCTTGACAAGGAGAACCCCATGGTGTTTCTTCTTAACTAATCATTCCAACTGGGTTCAATGTGTTTGGAGCCTTTGCTTCTTGTTGAGGCTTCAGCTTCCAACCTATGGCATCTCTTTGTTGTCTGACAAACTGGGGTCTGGGGGTAAATTGTTTTTTTTGTATGGTGGTCAAGCGACCCATGGTCTGATTCTGCACCTAAACAAACTAAGTACTCATCTGGTCTATCTTCTAAGTCAAGAGAGAAATTGGATTTTCCGCACTGCTAGTAGAATATTTGGTCTTTGTCTCCGTCTTAGTGCATGGATATTGGTAAGGCTCCACTTTTGAGTCAATAATATTTTCTTCTTTTTCTCCATTGTACTCTTTGGCTTGTGCCAAAGTGGTGGACTTCTTGTCCTTCAGGATGTTGGAATTGCCCATCAAGAGCATTCATGTATAGAAGGCAAATAGTTGCATCTGTAGGATGTAATTCTGCAGAGATATGACTGTACAATCTGTCGAATTTGTAGTTGAATTCATTCAATGTTTCATTCTCCTTCTTCTTTATCTGATTGAACTGAGCTACAAGCATCCCATTGTCCTTCTTTACTGTACATCTGTCCTTGAATATTTTGGCGAAATTCGCATAAGATGTGATGTGGTTATTCGGAAGACCTCTAAAACATCTGAGAGCGTCCTCAGTCAGTGATGAAGATAATAACTTCATGGCTACATCTTCATGTTCAACTTCTGCATTTTCCATGTCTCGGACCATGGCATAGAGATGATCTTCAACGGTAATGAAATTGTTTTCTGGAAACTTTGGCAACCACTTGTGAGACTCCTTTGGCATGGCATTAGGGTGTTCGACAATGGCAGTCATGTTCAAGGGTTTGTAGAGGTCTTTTTCCCAAGGGCATGCCATTGGAGAAAGGGGAAGGGTACCTTGGAAAAGGGTTTTGACAACGGGAGGTTTGAGGGGAGGATTTCTTTGGTAAACCTTAGACAACTTGAATCTCCTTGGGGGAAAAATCTGTTGGAAAGGGGGATTCTGGGGAGGTGGAGTCACTAGATGAGCTTCAAGATGAGCTAATCAAGGGTGGAAAGGGAACATCCTTCAAGTGGAGTCACCAATCAAGCTTGGGGTAAAGGCTTTGGAAGGGAAGCTTGCCAAAGTGTCATTGGGGCACAAAAGAAGATTCAAAATCCTCCCTGGCAACGACACCAAAATGTTATTGCACAGATTGTAGGTTGGGAAAAGTTCGACACAATCTACAAAGGTGGGACAACTTTGGAATATTCTACCCATTGTCACCTTAGATAAACCCTCCCCTAGCTTTAATGATGGAAAAATCCAACACAAGGGGAAAATCCCGGGTGACCCTAGGGGGAAATTAGACGAAAAGTTAAATGATAGAAGTGTAGCTTCTATAACACTTGAGAAAGAATCTCGGTGGTGGACAATGGTTTCCAAGAATTATGAGTACCTACAAAGGGTGATTGTACCTTCCCGAGACACAATAAAAGACAAGTATGCACGTAAAGTCTCAAGTAGACAAGCAAGTTAATCTTGTTGTCCCTAATTGCAGAAGTAAACAAAGATATGTATCAGGAAAAGAAACATTATTATAGCTGCTAAAAAGATTCTAAAAGTTTATCAAATGATAAAAGATATAAGTTAGCAAAACACTAGCATACCTCAGGTATAAATGTATAAGACTTTAGCATCAATATAAGGTTGTTATAGACAAGTATTGCAGAGATATATTTGCAGCCTTATGTCTGTAGCAAACAAGTTGTTACAGTATAAAAATAATCCACCAAAACTTGCAAGCAATCCACCCAAAAACTGCGCTGGAACTAGTAGATTATAGGGGCGAATTGTTAGCAACTTCTTATGGTTGACAAGAGAGTTATTTAGAAAAGTGTTTAGGGTTTCTGTAGCCCTAATGGCTGCAGATTAAAGTTGTAACAGAAGCAAGAACTACTTGGAGAAATAATATGGCCTTGTGGTCTTAGCAAGCTTAGAGCACAAAGAAAAGATTTCCAACTTAGACAATTTCAATATCTCAACTTTTAACGATTACCAATGCAATGATTTATTTCTCCAATGCATGAAGACAAGGGTCTTTCTATTGGGTAAATGGAGTCTCTTGATTAAGCAAGTTGGATGAGTTACTTCCTTGGGGTTGTAAGCCCTTTTACTCCCCAAGGCAATCCCTAACCAAGAAGGAAAATCTAGGGGGGTGTAAGCCCTTTTCCTCCTAGTATCATTTGCACAATAGATTATTCCAAAAAATTATAATGGACTTGGAGGGGGTTGTATGCTCTTATACTACCCAAGATATCATCACATTAACCTTACAACCAAGAAAATAGCACAATAAACAGGAAATCCTTACCTAATTGAAGCATTAACAAGATGAAACCATAATTCACCAAGAAATTCCACCATAATTAAGAAACAAACCTCCAAGAGAGCTAGCGCATCATCCATCCATCCAATGGAAAAGATAAACCATCACAAGATAATGTAACCAAGAGAGATAAAAACAAATGCCCAACTAGGGCACAAATTTCAGCTAATGTAGTCTTCTCACAATGGGAGAGCTATGATGAAAATGAATTAGAGTTGATCTCTATTTATACAAAATATTCCAAAAATAGTTTGTCCACTTAAGTTAGGGTAAACACAAAATAAGGGGACACCAACCCTTGATTTGCCCCTTTACACAAGTAATTCAACGTTAATTCAAATTTAAGTTTAAAAATACCAGAATAAAAACCCTAAGTGACGTCATCCTTCTAGAGGGTGACGTCTTGGCACTTCTAGCAAGTCGTTAAAGGAGAAAAAGGTGGTCATTGGGCCTTCTAGGGCCTCCCTTCCATGTGCTAGGGATACTTCCTTCAATACAAGTCCTTTTCATCAAAACATGCCAAGTGTCTCTTCACAAGGCTTGACTAGGCTCACAGAGGTTGTACGTTCCCCCTGACTCTTGAACTAGTCTGTCTATGCTAACAGAGGTTGTACGTTCCCCTCACTTTTTCACTAGACTCACATAGCATCTCGTTCGTCCTGACTTTTGGTTTGACTCACAGAGCTTGTACGTTCCCCATGGATTTTTTCAATACCTCACAAGACTGGTTAATTCTCCAAATCTCCATGGCTAGCCTCAGGGTGGCCCACATAGACTCTCATTGGAGAATTATTTTCGATGCTACCAAATTTAACACTCCCTCTCAGCGAGGGAGTCATTCTCAGCCACACCAAGCTTGCCTCTCAACTACACAAACTGTCTTGAGGTAAGAGGCTCGGTCAGGATATCAGCTACATGCTCACTCGTGTCTATGTACTGTAACTTTACAGTTTTTCTCTGGACCAAGTCTCGGATGTAGTGGTACCTCATGTCAATATGTTTTGACCTGTCATGAAATATCAGGTTCTCTGTCAATTTTATGTAACTTTGATTATCATAGTGAACCATTGTCATCTCAAGCTTATCTCCATACAACTCAGAAACCAATTTTATGAGCCATACTGCTTACTTGCTAGCATCACTTGTTGCAATGTACTCAGCCTCTGTTGTACTATGTGCAATGGATCCCTACTTTTGGCTTGACCAAAAGATCATAGAGGATACTAAATTGAAGTAGTATCCGAAAGTACTCTTCCGATCCATTGGGCTTCTTGCCCAATCAGCATCTGCATACCCATGTAGAAATAAACCACCACTGGATGTATATCATAGACCATAAGTAATGGTCCCTCTAAGATATCTCAAGATGTGCTTAGCTGCCATCCAGTGTCTCTATCTCGGTTTATTCATGAACTGACTCATTGCAATCAGTACATTGCATATATCTGACCTAGTGTGGATCATGTACATCAATGATCCAATCAACTACCTATACATGGTGGGATCCACCAAATATGAACCTGTATTAGAATCATGCAGCTTCATCGGGTTGGTAATCATCGGAGTAGACATGGATTTGCAATAGATCATACCAAACCTCTCGCCAGAAACATATCGCCCTGCCTTTTCCATACTTCCAATCCGAGGAAGTAATGCATCAAGCCTAAGTTTTTCATCTCAAATTTTGAGGTTATCTCCCTCTTACACCAGGCTATTAGCCCCTCATCTCCTATTAGAAAGAGATCATCGACATACAGGATTAGTATAGCAGGTTGGTTACCTCTTACCTTGAAGTACAGATTTGCATCAGCATCACTTTTCTGAAAGCCCAGACTTTTAAGAAAGCCATCAATCCTGTCATACCAAACTCTAAGAGCCTGCATAAGAACATACAAGGCCTTCCTTAGCTTGCATACATGAGTGCCTTTGTTATGCAGTGCAAAATCATCTCGTTGTTCCACAAAGACCTCCTATTCAATCTTTCCATTCAAGAATGTTGTTTTCACATCCATCTCATGTGATTCCAACCAAGAAAAGGGAACTAAAGCAATAATAGTTTGAATGGAGATATACCTGGCTACAAGAGCAAAAGTCTCTCCCTAGTCGATTCCTTCTTTCTGACTGAAGCCTCTGGCTACAAATATTGCTTTGAACATTTCCACACTTCCATCGGCTGCATGTTTGATCTTATAGATCCATTTGGAAGAAACCACTGATCTGTCTTTTGGCCTCGGCACAATGTCCCAAACATTGTTCTTTATAATAGACCTGTATTCCTCAAGCATGGCATCCTTCCATACTTGTAATTTATCTTCTTCTTCAAATGAAGAAGGTTCAGTATCACTAATGTTGCTCACTAGTGCAACATAGCCTCCAAACCTATGAGGCCTCTTCCTTTCCCTTTGGGACCAGTTATCCTTTCTGCTTCCTACACTATTTCTTTAAGCCACCCTGGCTTCCTTTTACACAGAGGTTCTTCAAAATTTCTTTCTAACACTTCAGCAGGTTCTAAGGGCTCTTTACTTGGCCCTTCGCCAGGTTCCTCCCTCTAATCATCTGATTCTTCATTTTCAGAAGATGGTGAAGCTAGTTGAACTGCTTCTGATTCCTGTTCAAGCTCTCTGGATTTCTTGAATGTGCCTTCTTCATGGAAAGTCACATCTCTGCTTACCTCTATTTGCCTCTAACCTATTACATAAATCCTGTAAGCCTTGGAGTTCTCATTGTACCCCAAAAAAAACCCTTTCTTGACTGAGGGTTCCATATTTGTCCTTTTTTCCTTAGGGACATGAATATACACAGGAAACCCAAATATCCTTAGATGCCCTACTTTAAGTTTGATCCCTGAGAAGACCTCTTCAGGATTCTTGTCCTTCAATATAGCATGTGGACACTTGTTCTGAATATACACGGCAATGGAGGTAGCTTCTTCCCATAAAGAATTTGGCAGATCCTGATCAAGCATCATTGCTTTCGCAACCTCACAAATAGTCCTGTTTTTCCTCTCAGCAACACCATTTTGTTGAGGGTTATATGGGACGGTCAACTGTCTCCTGATTCTTGTTGACTTGCAGAAATCCTCAAACTGAAGAGATTCAAGCTCTCCTCCATTGTTTGTTCGAAGGATTCTGATGTGTTTCCCTGTCTTCTTTTCAATAAAGGCTTTATACTCTTTGAATTTATCAAATGTGTCACTTTTAGATTTAAGAAAATATATCCAACATTTTCTTGAGTAATCATCAATAAAAACGACATAATACAAACAACCACTGAGTGAGGGAGATGACATGGGACCACATACATCAAAATGAACTAGATCTAAGATGCCCTGAGATCTGTTGTCACTACTGGGAAATGCTTTCTTTATATTTTTACCTAGCATGCATCCCTTACCAATTTCATTTTTACTAAGAGAAATAGAGGGCATGACACATACCATGTTCTGTAGATCTGGAAGAGCTTTGTAATGAAGATGTCCAAGTATTTTGTGCCACAACTCACTGGAGCTAGTTGCATCATGAGCCAATGCCTGAACTGACTATCCTTACATGATGTACAGTACTCCACTGTGAGTTCCAATGGGTTCTGTTGTACTTAAGTGGCTACCTTTAGCCCATAGTAGTGCCTTCCTGTCCTTCAAGATCACCCAATATCCCTTGTCCTCAAGGGTTGCAACTGATAGTAGATTCTTTTTGAGCCCTGGAACATATAATACTTCATCAACATGAAGTTTAGCCCCAGATTCCAATCTGAAGGAGATAGACCCTACTCCCTCTATCTTGTAACATTTGTCATGCCCAAGCTCAACCTTCTTTGCAAAAGATTTTGTCTCGAAATCTGAGAGGATCTCCTTGTACCCTGTCATGTGCTTTGATGCACCACTGTCTACTCACCAACATTTCGGCCCCGTGAAAACTAAACTGGATCAAGTAGAAACCAAGTAATATTCTTTTCTATTTTCTTTCTCATTAGAAGGCCTTTTCTGATTTCTTTTTGATTCATCGTCCTCAGCAGTTGAGGCATGATGTTTCCCTTTCCTTGGATATTTCTTTCTAAACAAACAATCTTTAGCAAAATGACCCAACTTATTACAACTAAAGCATTTAATCTTAGATGTATCAATATTCTTTCTTTTGAATGTACCTTTGGTATTTGGCTTCCTTTGAGAGCCTTCCTGGAAAGTGCATTTCTTATTTCCCTTGAAACTTGATGCTAAAGTTGAGTGCTCTTCTTTCGTTGGCTCACTCCTAGTAGCTGTGAAACTCTCCTCCTGGAGGCAATCATGTCATAACCTATCAAACATGGGTTGAATCTCTCTCCCGCTTACACTAGATAAGAAGGTCTCCCATGAAGAAGGAAGACCCTCAAAAATGGCCTGCACTAAATCATCATCGTCCACTGTCACCCCTGTGACCAAAAGTTGATCTTTGATCTGGGCTATCATGGAACGGAAAGGAGCCACCGATTCACCTTTCTCCATCTTCAAATACTTAAGCTTGTGCTTAAGTGTCCTCTTCTAACTTGGAGCATGTTTCTCATACAAATTTACCAAGGTATCCATACATTCCTTTGCAATCATTAACGAAGTCCTTGCAGGCATTATATTGTATTTGACTGAGTCAAAGATGATTCGCTTGGCCATTGATTGACTCTTCCTGAAGGTCGCTCTTCCTGCATTATTCATGGGTTCCTCCATCACTGTGGTCACATACTGCTCAAGATCATGCTCCTGCAAGATATTTGTTATCCGGAGCTTCCACACATTGAAGTTGGCAGCTGCTTCATGCCAATCCTCGGCCCTGACTGAAATGGAGGATGCCATGGACTGTTTAAGGATAAATTCGTGAGTGCGGACACAGACCAATCTCCCCAGATCCACCTGGATCTGGAACAAAACGTGACAGAATACTACCCTTTCCCTAGATCTAGACTATTGAAATGAACTAAAAGAAATGGATGGAGGACATACCTTATGGACGCTCTCCGTTAATCTCTGTTGTTCCTTTCTCTGCTCCGATGCTCTTGCGTCGTTCCAATCACAACAACACAAACCAATCACAGCAAATGCAGATTAATATATTCAATACCTAGTCTATACATGTGATCAAGGAATCATGTAATAAGATGACATCATC
>ML784772.1:149423-173251 GCA_009831015.1 Picea engelmannii | reverse complement strand
CTAGTCTATACATGTGATCAAGGAATCATGTAATAAGATGACATCATCATTATGGGAAAAGGACATATTACTGTATTGCATTAATGAAAGAGAAACTTACAACCTGAGCCTTGATGTCATAGGTCTCCTTTCGATGGCTCCTAGCTCTGAAACACACACTTGCTCATGCATGAAGAAGTTCAACCACATATGATGACCTTCCTATTGTCTCTTGTTGTTGTAGCATCAGTCCTCCATACAGTCTTGCACCAATTCTCCAATCAATCTCTTGCTAGCTTGCTTCTTCTAACCTTTTCCATGAGCAATCCCCTCAATATATAGGAGAATATTGATTAGTTACTTGGATAGGGAATGATCCCAAGATATCTGGGAAGTCAGTACTTTGCCAACCATTCGAAAGCCAACTCACCCTTCTAGAAGATTCCTTCTAGAAGGATCGAGAACTTATCCATTTTCCTCCTTTAAAAACAAGTTCGCACCCTAAGCTTGAGCACAGTGTGAGAAGTTCACACCCCAGCTGTATTCAGCCTGCGAGAATTTAGTATTCTTGCAGGAGAGTATATATGCAGCCTGCGAACTATCTTTAAAATATGATTTTTTGGAAGATGACAAGTGTAACCTTTTCTCAGGAAAATGTTCTTATTGAAGAGTTTGATATTCTATCATCATGTCCTTATCATGTCATCATCTCAATGACCAAAATTGTGGATAACATGGACCTCACACTGGAAAATTAATCAAGCTAGCTTGGATCTGTGTGTACCTGTTGTTGCACTTCAACATGTTTAACACACCCTAAGCTCTGATACCATGTTAAATTATGAGCTTGATTTCTTATGCGGATTAATTCTTTTATTTTCTTCAACACTTTGATTCTATCTTAATACACTTCAACAATACCAAATCATAATCGAATAACAATAACTATTTAGATAAGTAATCATGCACATCAACAACACATATACCCTGGGGAAAAACTATACAGGGAGAAAAACCCCAGCAATTGATATTCATTTATTGCATTAATAATGTAAGATCACTTACAAATATCCACCATGAATGTTCTACTCTTAAAGAGCTTTCCAAGATGACTCTGACCTGACAAACACCTAAAAGACCTTGCTGAAATACACCTCTGATATGTTGTCTCTATTGTTGATATACAACACTGATATGTTTCTTTGGTATGCTACCTCTTTATCACTGATATGTGCCTCTATTGCTTCACCCTTAACCTACATATTAAAACTGTATGGAAGAAAGGGGTCGACCTCTACTTATATAGGCTGAAGAGGAGAAGAGGAGGAGCTCGAAATAGTAACTTGTTTGCATGCTTTAATCATAACTCAACTTCATACTTTACTTCGAACTTAGAACTAGACTTGAGACTGGTATACTCTAGTTCAAAAATAGAACTAGACTTGAGACTTCAGTTACAACTCAGCATTACAGTTTAGTTAGAAAATAGAACTAGACTTGAGACTTCAGTCACAACTCAACATTACACTTTAGTTCAAAAATAGAACTAGACTTAAGAATTAAGTTGCAACGCAGCATTACACTTTACCTTGAAAATAGAACTAGACTAAAGACTTCAGTTACAACTCAGCATTACACTTTAGTTTGAAAATAGAACTAGACTTAAGACTTCAGTTACAACTCAGCATTACACTTTAGTTCTAAAATAGAACTAGACTTGAGACTTCAGTTACAACTCGACTCTTTACAAGGCAATTCGAAATTCTCTTCATGGTGGATAATGTTACACGTGCCAACGCACTAGATCAATACATTTATATCATTTGCAATATTAGGAATATCGTTTGTTTCTAGCTCATAGGAATTTTATATTCAACCTAACTTTTGCTAGATGCCTTGACTTTTGCTCATGGCTCACAAGGCTTAACTAGGCTCACAGAGGTTGTACGTTCCCCCTGAATTTTGCACTAGTCTGTCTATGCTCACAGAGGTTGTACGTTCCCCCTGACTTTTGCACTAGTCTGTCTATGCTCACAAAGGTTGTACGTTCCCCCTGACGTTTTCATTAGACTCACATAGCATCTCGTTCATCTGGAATTTTGGTTTCACTCACAGAGGTTGTACGTTCCCCCCTATATTTTGTCAATACCTCACAAGACTGATTGATTCTCCAAATCTCCCTGGCTAGCCTCGGGGTGGCCCACATGGCCTCTCATTGGAGAATGACTATTAATGCTGCCAAATTTAACAAGGAAGTGAGGGGATGGAGTGTAGAAAGTGACAAGTATAGTCGGGAATGGCATGATGACTTATCAAGGGGGCCTCCCAGTAGAAAACCAATCCCTAAAGATGACCAACTAGGGCACAATGTCAACCACCAAGGTGAAACAGGGTAAGGAGCATAAGGTCTAAGCATGCATTACATAATCAAAAGCAGTCCTAAATGCAACAAGCTCAAATGCCTCAAATATTGAAATGACACTCACCATAATACCTCGCTTGTAGCTCATGGAGAAAGACCCAATGTCCTCTGCAAGCAATTTGGTGTGGTGGATACCCTCATGATGAACCCGGAACCTGTGGCAGTGAAGCAGGTCTCCATATGTGCAAGTGGACACTATTGGTTAGGCTGTCTCTCGGTACTCCATGTCTACAACCTGAGGTCCTTGAGGCATTATCTCCTTAGTTATCCCTAAAATTGGGGATAACAGGGGGGTTTTGCACCAATTGAGGACAGAGGAGGTAACAATGGGTACCTAGAAGGCCCTATTTATGACACTAATCATTTGGAAAATGAGATGAATTTGCAGCTTGATTTTCTCAATAGTTGTTGTTTTGAACCATGAGTTATTTCACAGTTAGGAAGAATATTTTTTTCTCGTGATTATTAATTATCCTCAGATTGCATAGGGATTCCCCCCTAAGGATAATAAGCATTGTCTCAAACTTTAAAGACATTGTGCATGGTAACATTGGCACCTTTCCTGGTCACCTTTTGACCAAATGATTTTGGGTGTTAACACCACAATTGGTTTGTCATCCTCAAAAGATGAATATAAGGCATCTTGTGCAGCAATATGCTAATTAATTTGGCCAAGAAGAATTCTTGTTGATTTAAAGCTTACCCAAAGTCAATCTTCTATGTTGCTTTGTAACAACCAAATACCATTCAATAGGCAAAGAATCAAATTTTTCATGCAAGAACCAAGCACATTGAGAATCATAATCACTACAATAGAGATTGTTGATTCAAAATAAAGAAATTCACCGTGTGTATTGAAAAATTAAAGATCATGTTTTTTTTTGTTAGCTAAATATCCCTGACTTGCGGGATTGGCCTGTGGCTAAGATGCCACAACCCAGGGGCATTTAAGCCATCAAAATCACCTGAGGATCGAACCCATCCTGGACCGCACCATCCCTTCACATGGATGGATTTTAGGTGTCCCCATAGGTTTTGAACCGATGACTTCACTTATGGAGTGCCTTAACAACGCACTCCCTCACCGACTGCTCTACACCACGGGGACTAAATTGAAGATCATGTTACAAGTATCTTCACCAAAGAATTGTGTGAAGCTTCAAAACATGTTAGGTTTTAAATAAATCGTCAAATAAAAGCTTTGTATATGGGTTCCTAATCAGCGGTATGATCCAAAGTGGCAGGAAAAGCCCGCATTTTGTGTTTTTGAGCCAAATAGGAAATTGTCGTTATATAAAAATGTTCCTTCTAGAATATAATTAATGTTATTACTGTTATCGCACAGTTTGTAGCAAGGATAAAGGGCTATAAGGTAGAAGGCCAAACTGGCATAACAGGAACCAATCCCACCCAATGTCACCACAATGGGATGGTTCTTTCTCTTTAGGGAGGTTAGGCCCAGGGAAGACATCCCCGGTGACCTAGGGTTTTGAAGAGGCAAAAGGATAATAAGACCAAGATAAGGTTTTCCCCTTTCACAAGTCACCACCCAAACAGATAGTCCGGCCAAAGGCCAATTTAAGAAGTAAAACCCCCAAAGAAGTGTACCTGCCTGGAACAAAGCAACATCAAATTGATATGTGCAAGCTATTTCAATGGGTTAGTACTTCATAAGACTATCTAATAAATACATATAACCAATTAACAATAAATGTTGACAAAGTCAATGTTTATCAATATCAATGAAAAGTTATAACACTTCACCAATAAATACTGGAACAATGTAGTAACCAATCAACACCTTATTCAATTAATGCTTAAACCATCATTCAATTGCTCTTAAAACAAAACGTTGTTGCACTAAAGATGAAATAACCAATGATGACGTCAGCAACTAGGGTTAGTGAGTTAGTTAAGTTTTAGGGTTAGTGTAGTTAGGGTTTGAAATTCAAAGAGTTTTGAGAGTGTTGTAATCAAGTTTCACTTCAACGTTTAGAGGACTTTAGATCAGTGACTTAGGGTTTAATGGAGTCAAAAGTGAAGGATGCAAGGGTTGAAGGAGGAAGGCTAAGGACTAGAGGGAAGAGTTCTGAAGTGTTTCTATGGCAGGGCCTCAGAATCAAAGCCCTAGGGGAGAGAGGCTCACTCTGGTGTTGATATAGCAAGGCCTCATGCTCTTTCCTCCTTCCTTAGGTCAACTTGGAAAAACGGATAGCTAAAATGAAGCACAAAATCAAGACAAGAAGGCTTAATGAGGGAGAGTGTTGCTATAGCAAGGCTCTTTCATCAAACCCTAAAAGAAAATGGCCCTAAGTGTAGATGACCTAGGCCTGGGACGTCTTCTTCCTCTTGAATTCTAAATGGTATAGCTAGCAAAGGAGAGGAAGAGAAAGAAGTGTAGCTACGGCTAGGCTCTCTTTTTCTTCTTCAATGGCTGAAAGTTTCTCTATCAGGGGACATGAGACAAGGACCTACGTGTGTGCTTGTCACCTAGGGTTTTGATTCAGTAAAATTCATAAACATATGCAAGAAATTAGACTACAACCATTCATTCAAGAAGTTTTGCAGAAAAATACTTACAATTCATCAAGAAATAACCATGCAAACCTTAGTTGTAACACCTTCCTTCAAGAGAAACACCATAGAATGCCAAAAAATATTCCTTCAACAAGTGTTCCCCACTTAAATCAGCCAAATTCCAAATATAGGGCACCGATTTCAGACCTCACCAAGTGGTGAGTGAGTCATGATGAAAAAATGAGTGAAAATCTCCCATTTATACAAAACCTTGACCTAATTTTACATTTTAGGTCAGGTAAAAAGGATGACAAGGCCAAAATATCAAATCATAATGTTTTACATTAAATTGTCAAGTTAAAACCCTAAATCAAGATGAAAGGAGAGTAAAATCCCCTCCAAGGGAGACGTTATCCCTTTTTAGGGTAGATGGGGCGTCCTAGAGAAAAGTGTTAGCCCTCCCTGGGCTTCTCCAAGCTGCCACACGTGCCACTGCTGCCTATTCTGCCTGCCCCAAACATCCATGATGTTGGGTCACATCATGGTCAAGGTGGTGACATCATAGGCCTCCAAAGGCCAACATTCCACTCAGAAAGGGTCATCCCCCCTAGGTCAAGCTATATCGGGGTGCCTCTAGAGGAACGTTCTCTTCTTCTCCTATGCAAAGCCCCTGATCCATCTGTGTCCTGTCTCTACCCCCTGATGGGGTCTCAGCATCCATCTGGTGGTCTCTTTAGCCCCATGGAGGTCCAAACTGATCATCTCCCCATGTGTACCGGTCCAAATGGTACTTGTCTGTCGAGCATGGTTCTGCATAGCAAAGGCTACACCCTCCGTGGGCTCTGTTGACCGCCTCTCCAACACAAGTGGTCAACTCATGTGCCATGAAGAGATGCATCATCAGATGCCATGTTTTGAAGACTTTTGGTCCTACAGGGCAGTGTTTGGCCCCAACACTTTATTTTGTTATTGGAATTTCCGCACCCCTGCATGGGTGAATAATGCAATAGGTCTGCATGAGTCATGTCTAGGTTAGTTACCTTGGGATCAGTTCACCGGGAGAGTTCCTTTAACTGAGGGTTTTTAATCCTCAGGTTATCAGTTGGGCTTTTCATCCTTATTGATTTCCCTTGAGTTTTTCCCTCACACTTGCAATAAGTCCTCCAAAGTGGTGAACGGTGTTCTAGTGGGCTTATGTTTTGGTAACTATTATAGGGAATCATTGTAAATGACCATGCAAGACATCTTAGAAAGTTTCACGGAATTCCATCGAGTCTAAGTCAGATTTTTTTTAATTAATTAATTTTTAATTAAATTTCCCTAAGTTTGGAGGTTTAATTATTTAATTAATTAATTATTTTTGAGAAAAATTGTAAAAACTAGGTCCTTGAACTTTTGATAGGGGTATTTGTGCTCAAAATAAATGGGCTGGCACCCCCTACATCCATGGACCAAGTTTCATCTCAGTCAAACAACTTTAGCCATGGGTTAGTCCACCCAGAGTGTCAGTTAGTCTAAAACAACAATTTTAATTGCTAAAGTGCAAACATGGAAAAAATGTAAAAGTTGTAATAATGAATTAGAAGATGTGAAAAGTTGAAATGATGGTTATATAGAGACCCCCTAAGCATAACTTTAGCCTCCCAACCTTTTCTAACCCCTTTCCCACCTTCCACACTCAAAAATCATGCCCCCTAGGGGGATTGACATTTTTCCTTTTTTAATTAATTTGTGACTTGAGTGTGGCCCCCTCTCTTTAGATTTCACTTCATTTAGCCTTTACATCACCCCTAGAGGTGACCCCACTCACTCCACCTCACTCATACCTTTCTTTTAATTGATTTTTGCCCTTGGGGAGTGCCCTCCAAGAGAGTCACACCCCCCTTTTTGTGTCTCTCCAAAGAAAATTCATTTTTTTATTGTTTGAGGCTCTTTTTTTTCCCTAGCATGGATCCCACAACTTCTCTCATGAGTTTTGTGTGATCCCAACCTCCCTCACTCATCTCTCATGCTTATTTCCCTTTCTCTCATCCCAAGAGGTGTGCCCTCCAAGAGAAGTGCACCCTCCCTCTTCTTGAAACTCCACAAAATAATTTAAAAAAATTATTTGTGACCTTTCACTTTCTTTGGAATATATCCCATGCCTCTCACATACCTTTTGCTTCATCCCAACTATTTTTTCTATTTTTCTACACCCTACATCTATTGTGGAAACCCTAAGGGGTGCGCCCTAGCCTTGAGATCTACTCACTTACTTGGTGATGGACACTTGGCTTAGATCCAAAAGAGGTAGGTTTGCCTCTCCAAGTATAAATAGATCTAATTTCTCCTTCCCAACTTACCATATCTTGAGCTATTGTTATGCTACTTAATTTTCAACTCTCTCTCTCTCTCTCTCTCTCTTCCATAATTTCATTCATTTCCATTCTATGCTCTAGGGTTTTGGAGTATTTTCTCTCCAATACTATTTTTCTTGAGTAATATCAATAAAGGAGAAACTTTGGAGGACAACTAGAGGAGCAAGGCATATGCTTGGTTTTCTTATGCTTGATAGGTAACATTGTAATAATTTTTGGGTGGTTGCAACATTAGATCTTAGGTAAAGTGTTATCTAAGTGGATCTACTAATGTGTATGCTTATGGGTTTATCTATTTTGATGTGTTGAATAGAATAGAAGTGTCATTTTATTTACATACATCAACATATTTTCTATTGTATGCATATCACTTGAAGAGGTTTTGCAAGTTTATACTTCTAGGGTTTCATTGGGAACTCCTTCAAGGAGAAGGGTCTCTTGAAGCACTCATACACTCCATTTCTCTAACCCTTTTACTCTTCATCTATATTGTTTCTCACACATTCCATTTTCAGCTAGCATACAATGTTTAAGTAGGTCATTATATCACATATAATCTCTCTTGTTCTTGTGGAAAGTTCTTTCCCTAAAAGGCAAGGGTCTTCCTTAATTCTTTTTGGTTGTGTGTGTAGCTATTCTAGCAAGCAAAGCTTGCTGGTTTGGTTGGTTTTTCAGATCTGGTTGAGAGGATATTGGCTGCCCAAAGGACAAGCACACAACACTAAAAGGCCCTCCAAGGGGTTTGGTAGCTATCCCTCAACTCAACTCTTGTTTTTCATCATTTTTTGGCATGTCTTGCTTCTTCTTTTGCTTGTTAGTGGCTTTCACTCTAGGAGGAGGAAGTGGTACAACCCTCCTCTTGGTGTAAGCCTCTTGGGTAGTGTAGATCTAGCTAGGGTTTTAACTTTTAGCCTTTTTTCCTTTCTCTCTAGCTAGGACGTGAGGTTTAGAAGGTGAAGGGCACCTTCTCAACCTAGGACTTGGGGTAGATTAGTCTCTTCCTTACTTGCTTGATTTTTTGTTTGTTAGCTTAGTTTATCTCTCTTCCTTCTCTTTAATGGTTTGCCCTAATTGCTAAAATCTTAAAGAACTTAACCTAACTAAGAAAAACCTAAATAATCACCTACCTAGTTGGGAGAAGAATACCCCAATAGGCAAGGCCAAGTGTTGAATGATATGATGTGATGTGATCTATGGTTAAATAATATAATTTTCTTATGTTTTAGATCTACATCTTAATCTTAAGCCTATTGGACAACATCTAAGTAACATACTAGATCTTGCTTAGTATCTTTTCAAACTTATTCTCTTTCTTTTGAACATGGTTTAGATCTTAATGTTTAACATCTCTAAAGTGCTTAATAAGTATTTGGTTCATTAGTCTATCGTTTATATCTATTGAAAGCCATTTGCTTGGGCTTGAAATGTGTTGAATGTTTAAGTAGGCAAACACACTAAATTTTCTTTCTATCTCTTGAAGACAAGTTGTTCTTGCCCTAATGCTCTTATTTCATAGAAAGCTCTTATTGTGCATGTGACCATCTTTATTTTTCAGCCATATTATTTGCTTTACATGTGTTGATATACTTGAATTGCATAAGCTTAAGGCAACACACTTAAAAGTTCATTTAAGTTTCGGCCATATCACTAAATTGCATCTAAAAAGTGCCTTAAAATCTTCTAAACACTCTAATAATCACCTAAAATTCTACCTAATCAACTTATATACTTAATAGATAGGAATCAAACAAAGCTAACCAATCTCAAGTTCAAAGAATTTTTAAGGCCTAAAAGATTTTACAATTAGTTCTTAAAAGTTAAGTTAAGTCGTAAAAACCAAGGATGAATAACTCAATACCCGGCAACGGCGACAAATATGTTGTCGTCCTTATAAACACTTGCAAATGTGAGCTTGAGTTCGTCTCACTTAGTGTTTCCTTGGAGGCACAATGCCTAGGTTCACAGCCCACACTGTCACTTTGACCGTAACCTCTTCTGTTTAGGCTTACTCCTAGGGAAGCCAAAGGGGGTAGACCTTAGTTACTAGATGAATTAAGTTAGATTCTAGGAGTTAATTTTAATTTCTTAAGGTTAGAGGGGATTCTAATCCTAGGATGCTAAGACAACCATGCAATATGCAAGAGTTAGCATGATAAGCAAGTCCTTTCCCTAGGTCAACTAAGACTAGTGCCTAGAAATTGGGCAAGGGGTCAACTATGTTAAAAGAGTGGTTCTTTACAAAATATTACAAGTTTACAAATTTACAATAAATAATAATTCAATAAAGAATATCATATACATGCATTTACAATATTTACAAGTTAAACAAAAGAATAATAGATTACAATTTATACAAAGCAAAACTAACCAAGTATGTTTAATGTGTGCAGGATAAAGAAGACTTGAGCATCAATCACATCATCATTTACACTAGATCATCAACATATTACTTCATCAACAAGATTATCAAGATTAAGCACAATTACTATGAAGAAATGAAGACAATCTACACTCTTTACTATCAAACCCCCCAAATATTATTAGATGTGGCCAAGGGATTAATAGTTAGGCTTTTCTTAAAGATTTTAAGTTAATTGGCTTTCACCAAAGTCTCTTCCTCCTATTGCCAAATAATTGTCAGGTGCTCAAGATAGTAAGGCAACGAGGCCCACCCTAGCTTCCACGGTCAGCCCTGACAGTAAAAGTACTTCCCGGAGAGGACACCCACCTGGAGCGCCACGGGACAGTCCCCTGTCACTACCCTCCATTGTTTTCCTCAAACCCTTTTAGATGGTGGAGATGTTGCTCTAAGGTACCCTAAAATAGTCTATTAAGTATATATGATAGTTAGGTAGACTTTTAGGTGATTACAAGAGTGTTTTGAGAGTTTTAAGGTACTTAAAAAGTGCAAAATAATGAGATGGCCGAATCTAAAAGTGCTCAGAAATGTGTTGTTAAAGCTTAAACCATAAAGTACATCAACACATAAGAAAGAAAAGAGATACAAAGCTTAAAGAGATAGATACATTTAGATCACATGCACATCACATTAGTTGATTAGATACCATAGATTCAATGGCAAGAACAGCTTGCCCTATGAGATGAAAAGAAAACTTAATGTGTTTGCCAAGTTAAACCATTCAAGAAAACTTCAAGCCCAAGACGTGGCTATTAAGATATTAAACAAAGAACACAATAACCACTTATTAATTAAGCATCATGAGAGATTATAAACATGAGATCAAGACATATGTGCTTAGAAGAAATTAAAAGCTTGAATGAAAAGTAAACTAAACAAGATCAAGGCAATCATTAAGTGTGTTGCCCAATGGGCTTAAGAGATGTGAGATTTGATCTAAAGCATAAACATTAGGAGCATGAATCCACTTATATCAATCACATGACATGAGAAAATAAGGATTAACACTTACCCTTACCTCTTTAGGGGTTTCTCACCCAACTAGGTAGGTTCTTAATTATCTTGTCTTAGTTTATTAGGGTGTTATTTCTTAGATCTTATTATTAGGATAACTTAGCATGAGATGAGATAGCAAGAAGGTAAACCAAAACAACTAACTAAAATGCAAGCTAAAACTTACAAGCAATCAAACACTACCCACGTGGGGTTGAGAAGGTGCCCACACCTTCTAAACCTCACAGCCAAGCCAGGAGAAAAACTCAACAAAAACTGAAATGTAAGCTAGATCTACCCACGTCCTAGTCTACCCATAAGCTTGAAGAAGAGGGGAGGTCGTACCACTTCCCCTCTTACACCTCATGCCCAATCTAACAAGCAAACAAAAGGAAAAATGCACTAGTTAAGCTCGAAAGAAGACTAGAGAGTAAGGAATAGCTACCAAGTTCCCCCAAGGGGTTGTTGAGTGTTGTATGTGTCTTTTTGGGGTAGCCAAGAGCCTCCTATCAGATCTGATGTACCTGTTATAACAGCAACGTCTTCTTTCTAGGATGGCTACATACAACCAAGCAAAGTTAAGGAAAACCTTGCCCTTTTGGGACAAGGACTTTCCACAAGATAAGATAAAGTTTTAAGATATTATTGACCTACCTAAACAATGTATGCTAATTGAAACGTGGGATGGATGTATAGCAAATATAGAGCAAGGCAATAATC
Organism: Picea engelmannii; assembly: GCA_009831015.1. NCBI lineage: Eukaryota > Viridiplantae > Streptophyta > Pinopsida > Pinales > Pinaceae > Picea > Picea engelmannii. The sequence goes on along the minus strand of ML784772.1, from coordinate 161,844 downwards.
AAGATGGTTGAAGTATGTGAAGCCTCAAGAGACCCTTCCCTTCTAGAAGGTCTTCCCAATGAAACCTTGGAAGCTAACCTGCAATCCTCCTTCAAGATCAAGCATATACTAGATAGAATGTTAGTGCAAATAACATAAACGACACTTCAATTTAAGTTATGCATTAAGATTCATAGGGTAAAAGGGAATACGCACCATCTAACCTACCCAAATAACACTTTATTCAAGATCCAATATAACATGATTCATAAAAGAAAACACAACAAAGTTACCTCCATATACATAAGAGAAGCAAGCATACGCATTACTCTTCTTGCTATCCTCCAAAGCTTCTTGAATTTTATTACCCAAAGAAATAGATCTTGGAGAGGAATACTCCAAAACCTAAGAGCTAGAATGAAGTGAAATGGAAATGACAAAAGAGAGAGAGAATGAATTGAAAATCAAGTAGCATAACAATAGCTCAAGATATGGTGAGTTGGGAGAGAGAAAAGAGATCTATTTATACTTGGAGAGGCAAACCTACCCCTCTTGGATCTAAACCAAGTGTCCACCACCAAGCAATAGAGTAGATCTCTAGGCTAGGGCGCACCTCCTAGGGATTGCACAATAGATCTAGGGTATAGAAAAATAGAAAAAATATTTAGATAGATATAAGGGCATGTAGGAGGTGTGGGATTTGTTCCATGGAAGGTGAAAGGTTCAAATAATTTTTTAATAATTATTTGTTGGAGTTTCTAGATGAGGGAGGGCGCACCTCTAGGGATGAGGAGAAGAGAGGAGACGTTAGGAAGAGGTGTGAAGTGTTGGGATTACACAAATGATGAGGGAAAGGCATGGGATCCATGCCAAAGAAAGGTGAAGATTCATCTCACAACAAAAAACATAACTTTTATTGGAGAGAGGGAAAGGAGGGCGTAACTCTCTTAGAGAGCGCTCCTCTTGGTCAAAAACTCACCCAAACTCAAGTATGGGTAAGGTGGAGTGAGGGGGATCACCTCTAGGGGTGATAGAAGGTTAAATGAAGTGAAAATCAAAGATAAGGGGCCACACCAAAGTCATAATTTAATTAAAAAGTGAAAAACGTCAATCCCCCTAGGGGGGCACAACTTTTGAGTGTGGGGGTTGGAAAAAGGGTTAGACAAGGTTGAAAAGGGTTGGGAGGCTCACACGGTAACTGCTGCAAGTCTATAAATTTTTCCCTGATGGCTAGATATCTTAGATCGGCCTAGAAACTGTCACAAACAGTGCACTCTGTTGTCCCTCTCAATCCTGGTGACTGACCGGCCCCTATGTTGGTGTGTCTGGACACTGGATGGATCCCCCTGGGGGAATGCGCCCCTCTGCTACTGGAAAACTGCACCCTAGTGATTCCACCATCGGAATCAGCTAATATGTGTGTCAAATTGATCACCCTAGCCTACTATGAAATGGGTCGGAAGAGTTTCCCTGGATCTGATCTGATGATCGCTCGAGAACCCCGAATGTGTCCTCCCCAAGTGTCGCACTCCCAATGTCTGGAAAATGTGCCCCGGATGATTCCTTTGTCTAAATCTGATGAAAATCTAGGAAAAATATGTGCAGGCCTTCCTCTCAACTGGGTCGGAAGGGAATCTCTAAACTCTCCCTGAATGGGACAAGTCGATCCACTAAACCTCCTACGAAATTGTGCCCTCTCCCTGAACAAGTGCGTCCCTGTTGTTGAATCTTGTACAACTGTTGTTGAAGACTAATGGAATACCTGTGTCACCTCCCCGGTGACTAGGGTGTGTCTCTCAACACCAAAATCATCCACTGGTGTATTCCTCTAGGAATCCACTGAACTATCTCTCCTGAGATGCACCTCTCTCCTTAATGACAAGTCAAAATCTTCCCTAAACCCTAATTCGTTGTTGACTCTATTTTTAGCTCGTATGTTCTATTTTTAGCTCAACTTGTCTTAAAATCGCTTTTACCCACTTTTAGCTCAATGTCACTTTCAAATTATAACACCCTTGGCTAGAGTGACCTCTAGTAACCCTGTTTACCCCTTTCTAGCACTGGCTATAGTCTAATGGGGTTGTTTAGAGCATTAAGCCTCCTCTTTGGAGCTCTTACTTGGAAAGGGACATTACAGTCCGCCCTTCCTGAAATTGCTTGTCCTCAAGCAATACCAATACAAGGTGTTGCAACACCTGCTCGCTCTCCCAAGGAGCGTCCTCTTCTGGAGGCCCTCTCCATCTGATCAAACACTCTCTGATAACCCTGCTCCTCAGTTTCCGCTCTCGGAACTCCAGTACCTCCTCCGTAACCAACTCCAACTGTCCCTCCTCATCCAATGGCAAAATCTCCTCTGATGTGCTGATGAATTGTCCCACCGCCTTCTTGAGACAAGATACGTGGAACACATTAGGAATCTTGCTCCCCTTTGAAAGCTCTAGCTCATAAGCAACCTCGCCTACCCGACGCATGATCCTGTAAGGTCCATAAAATCTAGGCTTAAGCTTCTCGGCCCCACTCTTCTTCAGAGATGACTATCTGTAAGGTTGGAGTCTCAAGCAAACCAAATCCCCAACCTCAAAGCTGCGCTCTATCCTGTGACTGTCCACACTCATCTTCTGTTGATTTTGTGCTGTCTGCAGTTTCTCTTTTAGCAATCTGAGAATCTCTTGACTCTCTGTGATCCAATCCTTGGCCTTGGGAGCTCTTCTCTCCCTGAAAACCAAGTCTATCAAAGTGGGAGCATCATACCCATACAATGCTCGGAAGGGTGTCATACCAATGGTCATGTGGAAAGTGGTGTTGTAAAAATGCTCCCCTAAATGTAGCCACCTAACCCATGTTTTCTATTGTCCACCCACATAGTTCCTCAAATACCCTTCAAACCACTTGTTGACGATCTCGGTCTTCCCATTTGTTTGAGGGTGATAGCTGGAGCTGGGTTTCAACTCTATCCCCACCAATCTAGACAACTCCATCCAAAATGTCCCAATAAACTAATCGTCCCTGTGACTGATGATGTTCCTCGGCAACCCATGAAGTCTGAAGACCTCTCTGAAGAACAACTTGGCTACCTGAAATGCATTGTACTCTGTCGGTATGGCATAGAAGTGAGAAAACTTGGTCAATCTATCGACCACTACATAGATGCAGTCCTTACCCTGGACCTTGGGTAGGCCTGTGATGAATTCCGTCGATATGCTCTCCTATTTCTGCCCTAGAATGGGAAGTGGCTGAAGGAGCCCTGCTGGAAGCATATGCTCTGACTTGTTCTGCTGACAAGTCACACACTCACTGATGTACCGAATAACGTCTTGTTGGAGGCCTATTATCGCACAGTTTGTAGCTAGGAGTAAAGGCTATAAGGTAGAAGGCCAAATTGGCATAACAGGAACCTATCCCACCCAATGTCACCACAATGGGTAGGTTCTTTCTCTTTAGGGAGGCTAGGCCTAGGGGAGACATCCACGGTGACCTGGGGTTTTAAAAGGGCAAAGGATAAAAGGACAAGGACAAGTTCCCCCTTCACAGATCACCGCCAATCAGATATTCCCGACTAAACAACCAATAATATGATATAACCAAAGAAAATAAAAGCACCTACTTGAGACAATACAACAAGGAAACTGATACGTGCAATCTTTGATTAGTACTTCATATATATTAAAGACTATCTTGTATTCAATATGAGAAGTTTAAAAGTAAATGTTGACAAAGTCCATGTTTTACAAAATAGCAATAGCAGTAATGTCACTTCACCAATAAATACTAGAATGATACAGCATTCAATACAACAAATCAATTCTTAACTCAATTAATGCATTCAACAACCATTCAATTTCTCATAAAGTAAAACGTTGTTGCATTGAGATGAAATAACCAAGAGTGATGTCAACAACTTAGGGTTAGTGCAGTTAGGGTTTTAAATTCAAATTTTTGAGAGTGTTTGGATCAAAGTCTTACTTCAATGCTGGAGGTCTTGGGATCAATGACTTAGGATAGAATGGAGTCAATAAGTGAAAGATGCATAGGTTGAAGGAGATGATATTTCAAAGGACTAGAGGGAAAAGTTTCAAGGTGTTTTTAAAGCAGGGCCTCAAAAAACAGAACCCTAGGGGAGAGATGCTCACTCCAGTGTTGCAAAAGTAAGGCCTCGTGCTCTCTCCTCCTTCCTGGCAAACAGCTAGCTCATATGAAGCACAAAATCAAGACAAGAAGGCTTAATGAGGGAGAGTGTTGCTACAGCAAGGCTCTTTCATCAAACCCTAAAGGAAAAATGGCCCTAAGTGTAGATAACCTAGGCCTGGGATGTCTTCCTCCTCTTGGATTCTAAAAGGTATGGCTAGCACAGGGGAAAGAGAAACAAGGAGTGTAGCTACGACTAGGATCTCTTCCTCTCTTTCAATGGCTGAAGGCTTCTCTATCAGGGGACATGAGACAAGGACCTACTTGTTTGCTTGTCACCTAGGGTTTTGATTCAGCAAATTTATAAGCAATATGTAAGAAATTTAAACTACAACCATTCAATAAGAAGTTTTGCAGAAGAAACACTTACAATTCATGAAGAAATAACCATACAAACCCTAGTTGTAACACCGTCCTTCAAGAGAAACACCATAAATGCCAAAAATCTCTTCCTTCAACAAGTGTGCATCACTTAGTTTGGCCAAAAACCCCAATAGGGCGCTAAAAATCAGACCTCACTATGAGAGAGTGAATTTGTGATGATAAAAATGAGAGTGAAAACCCTCAATATATAGTGTATCAATGACCTAATTTTACCTTTTAGGTCATAAAAAGGCCGACAAGACCATAATGTAAAAATAATATTGTTTTTACATTAAATGCTAAGTAAAATCCCTAATCAAGCAAAAGGTGAGATGTCAAGCCCCTCTGAGGGGGACTTTAGCCCTTTCTAGGGCCAGTGCAACATCCAGAAGCAAAACGTTAGCCCTCCTTGGGCTCTTCCAAACTGCCACACGTGGCAACCACCCTATCCATCTACCATATGCTCATGATGATGTCATAAGCCTCATGATGATGTATTGGGTCATCTGGAGCCAACGTTCCACTGCAAGTGGGTCAATTCCCCTAGGTCTAGCTTAGCCAAAGTGCCCCTGATGGAACGTCCTCTTATTCTTCGGTGCAAAGGCCCTGATCCATCTCCATTCCGTCTTTGCCCCCTGATGGGGTCTCAGCATCCACCTGGTGGGCTCTTCAGCCCCATGGAGGTCCGAACTAGTCATCTCCCCATGTGTACCGATCCAAATGGTACCTGTCCGTCAGGCATGGTCCTGCACATCAAAATCTACGCCCTCCATGGGCTCATCAGTCACAGGGATCATAGCAATGTCAATCACATATCATCATCAATATTATTAAACATATGCATAAAACCCCTAATACATCAGTCAATAGCTCAAAGACATTACAAAAACCTGCAATACAAGATTGGAGAAAAGGACAAGGCGTCCTATTGGGCTAGTGTCCACAAGAAAAGGAAATCTTCCAGGAAGATCTCATCCAAGCCATGTAAGTGAGGTGATGAGGTTAGGGGATGTCCAAACATGTGGGTGCAGTGAGGGCCAAGGATGCATAAGTGTTACCTATGGGTGTCTTTGTAGAAGGCGAGTTGTACTTGTCATGGATCAATTTTTTCCAAGCCCATTCTTGCCTTTATTCTTTTTCTTTCTTTATTCTTTTATTTACTTTTCGTCTTCTTTTTCTTTTATTCAAGAACTAACCAAAGGAAATTGCCTTGGCATGGTGACTAGAGCTGACAGCGTTACCCACAAGTACTTTCACAGAGATGAGAAGGTTGGCTTGTGATGAGACCCCCTTTCCCTTGGCCAAGCAACCAAAGGTCACTGCCCTGGCCCCTCTGAGTAGGTCTTGTTTTGTTAGTTTCCAGGTCCCTCTTGTTTCTTGATGAGAGGCCTTTTACCGCCTTCTCAGGGTTCCCTGGGTGAAGCATCTCGAGGTTTTATTTCTAGTCTTTTGTCTTTTACCAACTGCTTTTACCTTCTGGGCCTTTACCCCCTTCTTCCCACGAGATAAGGTGCAATCCTGTAAATAGGTCAACCCAATACCCGGACAAGGGGAATGGGATATATGAGCGGGAAACAAGATGTAAAAGTGGTAGTATGATGGGAGCGGATGATGGCTCTTCAGAAATTCCCCCAATGGAAAACCAAAACTTATGGGCACACGCTTGCTAAGGCACCCTGTCAATTCCCCCAAGCATGGTCAAGTGGGCAAATGTAAGATCCAAGCAGTTGTTAGAGATAAAATGAATCAGATGCATATATTTAAGGGTTTTAATGATCAAAAGTGACACATACCATGATACCTGGACCAATTACCTCATGGAGCAAGAACCTCTTCTGATACAGGACCAAGCTGATGGTGATAGATGTTGCTGCTGCTGACAAGACAAAGATGATGGGAAAAGAAAAGGATGGGCCCTCCAGGGCCATGCTCAGGTCAATCCTGCTCTCAGTACTCCATGTCTAGGACCTGTGGGCCTCAAGACATGATCTCCTAGTTATCCCTAAAAAGCGGGGATAACAAGGCCCTTCCATGAGAACCTCTCCCTGATCTACCTATAGATTTTGAAAAATCCCTGATGGCCTGCTAGTGGTGAATCATGAACTGCTTCGAGGATCTTCTTCTTGAGCCTTGAATCTAGTACTGTAATATCCCTAAGGCCAAACCAAATTGCAAATGTAAAAACAAATGTACATAAGCTGGTGAGATGAATTGATATCATTTTGGTATGCACATTTCATGGCATAGTGCGCACATCTACTGCGCAGTAAAATGAGGAAGTGTGCACATTCTGGGATACCGCGCACAACATCTTAAGTGTGCGCGATGTAGAGGCCAGGGAGCCTTGTGTATCTGATATGTTTTATAGGTTGGTGAGCTAGTATTATAATCTAGGATGCTTATGTTTTGATTAGGCCAGAGAGCCTAGATGTTAAAGGCCAGTGTGCCTATTTTTGTACATATCTCATATTTAATATAAAATACACCAGCTGTGCGCAGACTGACCATGATAAAAGAGATGGGGGGATAAACTCCACTAGTTAGGGAAATAGAAGGGGCTAAGTTAAGGAATATTCTATTAATATTCCTTAAATCATAAAGTATGGATAATTACGTTATCCTAAGTTCTAAGTAGGGGCCAAGTGGGCCAAAGTAGCTTCCAACATGACAAGTGTCAAGTCGGGGGCATGCATACATATTGTTGGACTTATTTCATTTCGAAGAATTCTCCATCATTCGGACCATCATCTTTCCCTAATTCATCCATCACTGAGATATACAGTCAATCATCCAGGAGGATTGGCAGCCATTGAGCTATCATTTGTATCTTCATGACTTTACCTGAACCTGTATCTAGAGCCTTCTGTTGGGGGTAACTGTTAGCTTGGGAGAGGGATTGAAGAAGCGGGTTGTCAGGCCCATGGGATATTGAAGAGGCGGGTTGTTAGGCTCGTGAGCAATTCTCTGGGTGAGAGAATTGATGGGGATTGATTTCTCGAAGGTGCTGAACTACAGTTGCAGAGCTCTAAGACTTCCTATCCGGCATGTTGTTGAAGCCCTGGAAGGGAAGTGGGGCAGCCGAGGGACTGTTGAGAAGAGAAGGGGCACACTTCCTTGGGTGGGACAGGCATGTCGGGAAAGAGGGACTGTAGGTTGTTAGTTGAGTGAGCACCTAAGACGGAGTCTTTCCTGTTGTTCATGAGCCTTTAGCCTGGTTAGGAACCCCTTTACTCGAGTGGAGTTTAGTCCCAGCTCGGGGGTGACTCACTGTTGAGAGTGATGAACAGTGTGGTCTAAGGCTGGGATGTTCATCGAAGGTTTGCACGTAGTTGGTGATATTCTCACAAAGATAAGTGTCAATTGTGTGATTAATTTACATGCTGCATTGTTATTCACGTGTTATTTTTATGGATTTATCCTATGCGTGATTATAGTTGCCTGTATGCTTATGGGTATTGCATGTATATGTTTACTACTATTTCACTATGAATTCATGCATTTACATAGCATATTTGTCTGTTCACATTTTATATATATTAATCTTCCACAAGAGTTATGTGTGTGCATATGTTTTAATTGCATGTAGTTAAAAAATTATATGAGTTAAAATTATTTTAGGATGCTAAGTACGTTACAGTACGTTCCACACAGAGAACGGATGTGTTCTCCAGTGTAGCGTGGCCCAGCAGGAATGGTCGGGGACTTTAAAAATTGGTATCTAAGCATGAAAGAGTGTTCAGGAGTAGCATGGTCTGGCCTATTGAAGCATGGGAATGTTACAAAGACGGTTTCAGAGCTAAGTAAAGCGTTTGAGGAGTGGCATGTCCAGGTCGGTGTGAGGCCTAGGTGTGTCACAAGTACTAAGTAGACTCTGTCCTTGTAGACTATGACATCGTAAATGAACCTGTACCTTTCATCCTGAATCTGTCCATCCAGTACCTCACAAGCGAACTTGTTCTTGGAATATTCCACTAACAAGTGGGATTTCCAATCCATTGAAATCTCCATCAAAGAACATGCCACAGGTCTCCTAGATAGTGCATTGGCCACAATTTTCTTCTTCCCCTTGACATACTCTATGTCGAAGTCGAATGCTTGTACCTTCATCATCAATTTTTGTTGGCACTCATTGAGGTCCTTTTGCTCAAGGAAACACTTCAAGATGTTGTGATCTGTTTTGACCACGAATTTGTTGCCCACCTAACATTGTCTGAAATTGGTCAAGGCATGCATGATTGCTAACATTTCCTTGTCATAAATGGAGTACAACCTCTCGGCTTGACTGATCTTCCTTCTCTCAAATACAATGGGGTGACCTCCCTGCATCAAAACTGCCCTGATACCCTCACCAGACGCATCACACTCTAGTACAAATGGTAAAGTGAAGTCTGGTAATGCTAACACTGGACATGTGCCCATGAATTCCTTCATATGATCAAAGGATTTTTGTGATTCATCGGTCCAGATAAAAGCCCCATGTTTGGTGAGATCTGTTAGTGGTGCTCCAAGATGAGAAAAACCCCTGACAAACTGCCTGTAATAACTGCATAACCCGAAGAAGCTCCTCAACTCTTTAACATTCCTAGGTGTTGGCCAATCCAGAATGGCCCTGATCTTCTCCTGGTGTACTTGTACCCCCTGTGCATTGATGATGTGGCCCAAGTAGGGTAGCTCTGTCATACCGAACTCACACTTGGACTCTTTTTCATATAGTGACTGCGCCTCCATGATGCTCAATACCTCATCCAAGTACCTCACATGCTCCTTCCATGTCTTGTTGTAGACCAAGATGTCATCGAAGAAAACCAAGACTGATTTCCTCAACTGATCTCTGAATATGTGGTTCATGCAAGACTGAAATGTAGTCAGTGCATTGGTTAGCCCAAATGGCATAACCAAAAACTCAAAATGACCAAAGTGACATCGAAATGTCATCTTCTCTATGTCCTGCTCTCAGATGTTGATCTAATGATACCAAGAGCATAGATCAATCTTTGAGAAGAAAATTGTCCCAAGAAGTTCATCCATCAACTCGTCAATGCGAGGGATAGGATACCGGTTCTTGATGGTTTTCTTGTTCAAGGCCCGGTAATCAATGCACATCCTCATAGTACCATCCTTCTTCAGAACTAAGACAACTGAAGAAGCGGATGGACTGTTGCTAGGTCTGATGTGTCCCATTGCTAGCAATTCCTTAATTTCTCTCTCTATCTCATCCTTGAACCTCCTAGGATGACGATAGGGTGGCGTGATCATAGGTTTGGCCCCCTCCTCCAACTCGATGGTGTGCTCAAACCCTCTGTCAGGTGGTCTCGCTTGTGGAATAGACCCAAAAACCTGCTAATGTCATCCCAACATGTTCCTGATATCTGTTTTATACTATTGTTGACCCTCTGAATCCTTCCGCGTAGTGATCAAGCACTCTACGGCATATGCAACCTCCCCATGTCTTAATATCCTCTCCATCCTCTTGGCCGAAATTGTCTCGGGTGCTCCTGTCAACATGCCCCTCAAAAAAACCCTCTTCTTGTCATTGTCTTTGAGCCCCATCTCCAAGGTTTGGTAGTTGGTGGTGATTTTTCCCAATGTGATCATCCATTGGACTCCCAATACCACATATGTGTCAGATAGTTCAACCACATAAAATGTGTCTCTCACTGTGTAGTTGCCTAACTTTATCTCCAAGTCTGAAATTCTGTCTAGACACTCCACTGTATGGCCATCTACTACTACAACATCAAACCCCCCAAAATCCTCTGTCCGAAGTGCCTGTCTCGATACCAATGAAGCATCAATAAAGTTGTGGGTGGCCCCACCATCTATCAGGGTGATTTTCCGTTGTCCCTGAATAGTCCCTCTGATCCAAAGGGTATCGTACCTGGGAACACCAAAAAGGATCGCTATGACTCCTGTCTTTGCTGGTTTCTGTCTGTTAGCCTGCTCGTGAGGCTGTGGAACTACCGGTGGGTGGGTCCCTGCTGAAGTCGGTGGTCTATGGGGAGGTCGCTCCTCTGCCTATGTTGGCTCCTCCTCTGAGAAAATGGATCCACTGTCATACTCCTCCTCCTCATTGTCCACACTGTCTGTTGCCACCTCAATATAATGAATCTCTCCATTGCCCATGCACCTGTGGCCTGGGACCCAAGGGTCTTTACAGGTGAAGCAAATCTTCTTCCTCATAAGCTCTCACCTCGTCTCATCATCCAGCTTCTCCTTGCCCTTCCATTCTCTCTGGAATGGCTTCCTATCTCGTTCCCTTTGTGGTACAAAGGGTTTGAAAAAGGGTTTAGTCTTCGGCACTGAGTCTGCCAAATCTCGAGTGCATAAGATGGCATCGTGCAAGGTGTGAGGCCTATATGCCTTCAACCATCCTCTCAAGGGTTCCGTGAGCCCCTCTGTGAATAAAATAATTAGCCTGGTCTCGGATATATCTATCACTGCCATTGCCACCTGCTGAAACTCTATGATGAATGCCTTTGATGTGTCAGTTTGTCTCAATTGGGCTAGATCCCTTAAATGGATCTCTGGATCCCTCCTGTCAAACCTGTCTATGAGTCTCTCTGTGAACCCCAAACTGATATCATAATCAGTAAACCCTTGCCATACACAAGATTGGCCAACTGAAAAGGGTGTGACTGGAAGTGTAAGGACAGTTGCGGCCCACAGAGTTTCCAGATTTGTATACTGAGTTAGACAACAACCTTCAAAGGTGACCAGCAGCTATGTCATACATAGGAATAGAAGGGTCGACTACTAGGAAGAGGGAAGAACTGTGGTAGGGTGGCTGGCTTCATAGAATGAAGCAGATCTGAAGAGGGAGAGGTAGTCAGCTACTTAGAACGAGCAGATCTAAGTAGCAAGGGAGACCTGGAAGCAACATAAATCTCAGCAATAAAAAAAACCTCAACGCAGCCCCTAGACAAACCCTCAACACAGCTCCTAGATCACCTTCCAGCAAAAAGAATAAGGGAAGCCAAAACTAAACAGTCAAAGGAGGCCGAATTGAACTGTCAAAGGGAGGTCGCAACACATAGGAAGTATAACTCAGAGCAATCCTCCACTTAGCATAGGAGAGAGTGAGTGTAAGTAAAAGTGAGGGGGAAGGGTTTATATTTATACTTTTAGGCTAGGGCTAGGCTAATAAAAAATATAATTAAAAATAACATATTCAATTAATATAAATATTAATTTAATATGTTATAATTAAACATTAATTAATATTTTTCTTATTAAGCTCTAAAACAAAAAATACAAGTGTTAGAAAAACAGGACCGCGGAGCAATAAAATAAAACAAATGTAGAAACAAAACACAGAAGACACAGATTTACGTGGTTCACCCAATGTGGGCTACGTCCACCAAAGAAATTGCCAGGTCCTTCCTTTATTATTATCCATCAAATGAAGGGATACAACCTACAGCAAAACCCGATGTAACTTCCTCTTCTTTCTCTCACAGTCTCCTCTCTCAGAATACAATATTCACCATCATCGATAGCCGTGATACATTTCCCTCATAAAAGAGGGTTGCCTTCTAGGGAAAAAAACCCTAACATAATCTCTACCGTTAGATCTGCGACCTTATAATGAATGGTCCAGATTTACAATGAAATTATAGTATACTTTTACAAGGAAATTTTTGCTTCGGGGGCTTCGTCCCCGAACCCCCGCTGGGGGCCCGCTTGCCCCCAGACCCCCCAGCCGGGGGGATAGCCCCCCCGGACCCCACAGAGGGGGTACCCCCCCTCTGCAATCCCTCGCATGGAAGAGTGTACATACTTCTGGGGTGTAAATACTTCATGGGGTATAAACACGGTTGAAAGCAAGGACCTCTGAATCAGGAAGATAATCAGGCTCCACAACCAACAATCTCCCACTTGGAGACTAATCTCAACA
>ML784772.1:104150-133359 GCA_009831015.1 Picea engelmannii | reverse complement strand
GACCCACCTTCTGACATCTTCATATTAAATAATCTCTTCATTAGAAATACCTTATTCGACGCCGAGGGTTTTTCATACAATTTGGCCAATGTGTCCATCAAACCCTTCATTGTCTTTTCTTTCGAAATATTGAAAGCCACTGACGCTGCCAGGCTCAGCCGTATCGTTCCTAGAGCCTTTCTGTCAAGAATCTCCCATTCTTCGTCCTTCATGGCCACCGGCCTCTTTGCTACTCCGCTCAATGGTAGGAATAGATCCTTCTGATATAAATAGTCTTCCATCTGCATCTTCCATAACTGGTAGTTTTGGCCGTTAAATTTCTCGACCCTAAACTTTCCATCTTCCAACATTGCTCCCACTCGAACCAGGAACCCTCTTTTCCTACGAGTTACCTTACGCTCTAATACCAGTTGTTAGAAAAACAGGACCGCGGAGAAATAAAATAAAACAAATGCAGAAACAAAACACAGAAGACACACAATACAAGAGAGACACAGATTTACGTGTTTCACCCAGTGTGGGCTATGTCCACCAGAGAAATTGCCAGGTCCTTCCTTTATTATTATCCAGCAAATGAAGGGATACAACCTACAGAAAAACCTGTTGTAACTTCCTCTTCTTTCTCTCACAGTCTCCTCTCTCAGAATACAATATTCACCATCATCCATAGCCGCGATACATTTCCCTCATAAAATCTAGGGAAAAAAACCCTAACATAATCTCTATCGTTAGCTCTGCGACCTTATAATGAACGATCCAGATTTATAATGAAATTACAATATACTTTTACAAGGAAATTTTTGCTTTGGGGGCCCGCTTGCCCCCAAACCCCCTAGCCGGGGGGATAGCCCCCCCGGACCCCGCAGAGGGGGTACCCCCCCTCTGCACTCCCCCGCGTGGAAGAGTGTACATACTTCTGGGGTGTAAATACTTCATGGGGTATAAACATGGATGAAAGAAAGGACCTCTGAATCAGGAAGATAATCAGGCTCCACAACCAACAACAAGCCCCAGTCAACTCAAACTCAAAAAATCAAAGGGTGAGGAACAAGTAAGGGGTTTAAGAGAGGTTCTCTTAGTGTCAACACATGTCCATATTATTATCAAGGGGACCAATTAACTTTATCATCACTGCATATGGGATACATCCCTCATGTGGTCATGCTCAGCTTCATAATCTCTCCTAGGCCCTATGGACCATCTTGGAAGAGAGGAAAAGGATCACACACCCACAAATCTTGGTATTGCACAAAGATATACCTGATCAAGGATCAGGTTGCCCCAGAACATATCTGGGGTCTTATCCACCAAGGTACAAGACCAAGGATCAACCCATGCTTTAGGCATGGGTACCCTAGAACACATCCAGGGGCCCTAGACATATCTAGAGACTTAAACTGCTTGGTCCCAAACCAAGAACCCCGCTCATCTACTGGGGGCCCTCACAAAGGTCTTTTGCTTGGTCCTAGACCAAAAAACCTAGTTATCTACTGGGGGCCCTCTCAAGGGTCTTTTGCTTGGTCCCAGACCAAGAACCCCATTTATCTATTGGGGGCCCTCACAAGGGTCTTTTTCCATGGCTCTAACTGCTTGGTCCCAGACCAAGAACCCTAGGAGTGTACTTGGGGCCCTAGTCCACAACTAGGGTCTTAATCCATCCTCCAGGAAGAATGGCTCTTGCAACTGCATTAAATTCAACACCCCCTCTCAGCAAGAGAGGCATTCTCAACAACACCAAGTTTGTCTCGAAAGTACACAAACTTTGTTAAGGACAATGATTTGGTCAAAATATCTCCCATCTATTCTGCATACCGATTACTGAGAATGTTCTTCTGTACTATATCTTGAACATAGTGATATCTCATCTCAATGTGTTTTGTCATAAAAACACAGGAATCACGGAGAGCTTTACACAACTCTGTTTATCACAGTGGATTACTTTGGGTTCCAACTCAGCATTGAACAAATCTGAGAGTGGCTTTATAAGCCATGTTGTTTCTATACTAGCAACAAAGTATTCTCCTCTACAGTGCTCTGGGCTATGGAGCCCTGTTTCCTTTTGGACCAGGAGAACATAGTTGAACCCAAGCTAAAATAATATCCGGAAGTACTCTTTCGGTCCATTATACTACCCATCTAATCTGAATATGTATAACCATGAAGCATTACACCTCTACTAAAGTGTATCTAATCCCATAGGCTATAGTCTCTTGAACATATCTCAGAAAAGGTTTAACAACCATATGAATATTCTTCGGTTCACACACGAACTAGATGAGGGCATTCACTATATGATAAAAAAAAATCCAGTCTAGTATGAAACTGTAGCTTGATCTTGTAGCTTCTTTAGTTTTGGAAATCAACAGTGTGAATATTGACTTACAATCCAATATGCTAAGTCTGTGGATCATATCAACTGCGTACTTGCTCTTGTGAGAGAAACATCTCACCTGGGTTCTGTCAGACCTCTAAGCTCAGAATAATAATGCAAAAAGACCCAAGTCTTTAACTTATGTTGAAGAGCTCCCTCTTAGTCTGAGCTATCAAAGATTTCATTTCCTGTAAGGAACAGATCATCCTAAGATAATAGGATGATTTTGTACAATCTTTATATAAAGATTGGGATCTACAATACTCTTGGTGAACCCAAGACTCTGTAGAGAGACTGTCAATCCTTTCATACCAGGCTCTCAGAGCTTATTATAATCTATGGGATTCTTTCCCATGGATAGCCTCTTGCTCAACTTCACTGTTAAGAAAAATCAGTCTTAACATCTATTTGGTGAAGTTTTCAAATAAAAAAAAAACTACGACAAGAGAGATAAGGATCCTAATAGATAATCCCTTCTTTCTAAGAGAAGTCACGAGTCACAAATTTAACCCTAATATTTCCATCTGTTGTAGGTCATGGTCTAAATCATATGCAGGGACTGTTCCCTTTGAGTCTCATAAAAAATCTGCCTCCCTGCATGTGCAGACTGGCTCTCTCTTAACCTGTAAGATCCTTGATCTGGTGTCATATCTCTTCAAGATGTTTTTAGTGCTAGTACCAAGTTTACTATGAAAAGTTGGGTCAGACTTATTGAGCTCCTTTGCCAAGGATAATGGCTCAAATACAATCTAAGGACTCTCGAAGAGATATCTATAGGGTTCCCAAAATGAAGAAAAATACCCCAACTACCAAGATAATTTGTTGGACTCTTTAACCAAGGAAATAACCCAAGGTTACATGTTGTCTTTCATATCAGAGATAAAATATCAACAAACAATTGGGTTTCCAAACCAGGGAAAAAGACCTAGCTTAAATCAATTTAAAATAAGTAAGTGTTGGGATCACAGCTTCCTTGGTCATATAACAAAAATACACATGAGATTCTGACAGTATTCCATTGAGATATGGGTTCATAAATATGACAGGAAGGTAGACATATCTCTCTTGTTGTCATTTGTAGTCATAACAATGAATGTATATGGAGTATCCATGAACTTGCTTAGGCTGGAGACATACTTGTACTTGTAGCCTGTTACCAACTCAAGCTATCTAAGACATCTTCTATGTATGCAGATGTTTGATATGAATCTGTTAGTTCAAGTAATTCCATATCTTTAAGAGATTATCCCATTGTCCTGTGGATAGAACATTATTCATCCATATGCAATGAGTTAACAATACATCTTAAAGAATGAGGCCAAAGACTGTATTGTC
This sequence comes from Picea engelmannii, assembly GCA_009831015.1. Taxonomy (NCBI): domain Eukaryota; kingdom Viridiplantae; phylum Streptophyta; class Pinopsida; order Pinales; family Pinaceae; genus Picea; species Picea engelmannii. The sequence continues at coordinate 129,653 of ML784772.1, read as the reverse complement.
CCAAATTATGTTCATACAAAAGTCGACCCTCACATGTTTTTATCAAAGCCAAATACCAAAGTCATTTGCTAAGTTTCTACCACTCAATGTATTGTGGTTAACTTTTAAATCTCGTGTACTCTTTGTAGTACAAAACATATGAATGACCATTAAGTGCATAAGGTGCTGTCATTTACTGAAGTTACACAGTTTCCCATTAAAATTCCTTTACCAGTGATTCTGTCAATGCCATTGTAATTTACCAAAAGCTTATTAAATAAAGGCTAAGAACTCAACAAGAACTAGTAACAATAACATTATAAAAGCATAAACCTATCTCTTGTGATCTTTAAGATGATGGTTACAATCCCAAGTAATTTGTATCAGATATTCAACTAACTCAACCTAGCTCAGAAGTAAGAAAGGGTTACTGGAGGTAAGAGTTATCATTTAAATTTCAGTCAAAAGAAAAGAGAAAAATCTTGAAAAACAAAAGATAGTTAAGTGTAAACTAGAGGATTTACTAGGAGCCCCCCCTTTAGAAATCCAAGCATCCACCAAACATAAGGAACCTAACCTCTAGATTCTCCTAACAAGGAAACTCACCCAACTAGCATTGGTCACTCCACCAAAGATAAAAATAGGTTTTCCTTGGCACTCAAACTTGCATCTCACAGGTGTACAAGACAATAAACAAGATAGACTTTCACTATCCTCTCCACTTCAATCAGTCCAAATAAAATATGTAATGGATATCTTCTTTGTCATAGAAGTAGCTCCAACTGAGAGAAGCAATGTGTGGTGATTAGACTTTGTTAAAGCAGAGGCCAAACTAAAGATTCAATTTTCTTGGCTCAAGTAGAGCTTTCCACAGTCATCCAGATCCCACTTGCTAATTAAATGCGGAGTTAACAACCTTCAAAACTTTCCAAGTCTGTTAGTGACACAAAGGTTTTAGAGGTACAGAAGCAGCTTCCAAGGAGTATGTTAGACAAGGTCTCTACACCAATTCTTTGAAGGAACAATTCTTAGCATGTGGAGATGGCTATCAGATATCATCCTTGGACCTTGACTAACGATGCTCGAATAATATTAGAGAAATTGAATTTTCTTTTATGCTCAATATGTTCTAGTCATTTTCTAATAGAATTGAGGGAAATGACAATAATTCAAGTTCCATTCCAAAGGCATAAATGAGCATTAAACAATTATCTTTTCCCAAGAGGTTTCAGGTCTAGGATGAAATAGATTGCTAAAGAGAGTGAAGGTTGACAATAATCATGTTCCAAGCCTTGCTAACTGAGTGTATAATATACACACATATTATAGTATGGAGTAAGAGACAAAGACATCCAAAGAGAATGAATTTCATAATTAAGATTTTCCAAGAGTTTGAAAAACAAGTGGATTCATACTATTGGGCCTTATTAAAGATAAAAACAAATCTAAGACAGCTAGAAACATTTTCTCACCTTGTAGCTTAACAATATGGAAACCCTGTTCCCTTTCTCAAATCCACAAAGGAAGGCATTGCTTACTTTTGATCTGCAAAAAAAACTCTAAAAAGAGTATCTTCACAGGCTCAAGTCTGCAAATCTTGAGCTCTTTTCACGCCCTAAGCTCTGAAACCATGTTAGAAATAGGGAGAAGAACATAAAACATACCTTTTAAAATTTATGTTAAATAGATCAGCAATAACACAGTAGATATAAATCAAAACTCTGATCAGAAATGCATAAGAAATTTAGAGATCTAAAACACTTCAGTTAGATCTAAATGATAAAACATACAAACTAGTATGCAGGCTATTAGATCTGAACTTAAACAATTGTTTCTGAGTAAATGCAAGATAATAGATCTGAGTAAAATAATCAAAGATCTAAAGCAATAATCATTTATGAGCAAAGCAAGCTAATAGATCAAAGTACAATCATTAAATATATGAAGCAATAATAATTTCTGAGCAAAGCAAGCTAATAGATCTGAGCTTTAAACAAAATTATTCAAACTAAAATATTAGCAACTGAAACTCACCTCTGTAATATTACCTCTTATGCATTGAAGGAAAGAGCTAGACACACAAGTGAGATGTATCTCTCTGAGTTATGCTCAGATCTAGTCTTGGTCTGATAGATCAACCACTAAGGGTTAGATTCCAGACATAGAGAATAAGAGAATGTTATGCCACATCAGAAAAACCCAAAGGGAAAGACAAGAACCTCAAACTGATATCATAATCAGTAAACCCTTGCCATACACAAGATTGACCAACTGAAAAAGGTGTGACTAGATCTGTATACTGAGTTAGACAACAGCCTTCAGAGGTCACCAACAACTATGTCATAAATAGGAATAGAAGGGTCGGCTGCTAGGAAGAGGGCAGAACTGTGGTAGGGTGGTTGGCTTCACAGAATGAAGCAGATATGAAGAGGGAGAGGTAGTCGATTGCTTAGAATGAGCATATCTAAGTAGCAAGGGAGACCTGGAAGCAACATAAAACTCAGCAATAAAACAACCCTCAACGCAGCCCGTAGACAAACCCTCAACGCAGCTCCTAGATCACCTTCCAGCACAAAGAATAAGGGAAGTCGAAACTAAACAGTCAAAAGAGGCCGAACTGAACTGTCAAAGGGAGGTCGTAGCACATAGAAAGTATAACTCAGAGAAATCCTCCACTTAGCATAGGAGAGAGTGAGTGTAAGTAAAAGTGAGGGGGAAGGGTTTATATTTATACTTTTAGGCTAGGGCTAGGCTAATAAAAAATATAATTAAAAATAACATATTCAATTAATATAAATATTAATTTAATATGTTATAATTAAACATTAATTAATATTTTTCTTATTAATCCCTAAAACAAAAAATACAAACCCCAATCAACTCAAACTCAAAAAATCAAAGGGTGAAGAACAAGTAAGGGGTTTATGAGAGGTTCTCTTAGTGGCAACACATGTCCATATTATTCTCAAGGGGACCAATTAAATTTATCATCACTGCATATGGGATACATCCCTCATGTGGTCATGCTCATCTTCATAATCTCTCCTATGCCCTATGGACCATCCTGGAAGAGAGGAAGAGGATCACACACCCACAAATCATGGTATTGCATGAAGATATACCGGTGCAAGATCTACCTGATCAAGGATCAGGTTGCCCCAGAACATATCTAGGGTCTTATCCACCAAGGTACAAGACCAAGGATCAACCCATGCTTTAAGCATGGGTACCCAAGAACACATTCAGGGGCCCTTGACATATTTAGAGACTTAAACTTCTTGGTCCCAAACCAAGAACCCCGGTCATCTACTGGGGGGCTCACAAGGGTCTTTTTGCTTGGTCCCAGACCAAGAACCCTAGTTATCTACTAGGGGCCCTCACAAGGGTCTTTTTCTTGGTCCCAGACCAAGAACCCCAGTTATCTACTTGGAGCCCTCTCAAGAGTCTTTTTCTTGGTCCCGGACCAAGAACCCCAGTTATCTACTGGGGGCCCTCACAAGGGTCTTTTGCCATGGCTCTAACTGCTTGGTCCCAGACCAAGAACCCCAGGAGTGTACTAGGGGCCCTAGTCCACAACTAGGGTCTTAAGCCATCCTCCAGGGAGAATGGCTCTTGCAACTACATTAAATTCAACAATAGAATAACTAGATACAAAGTTACAACTAAGGAGATCTAAGAGATACAACTAAATGCAAGATGTAAGAATAATACAACTATGAACAAAGAGAGACAAGCACTAACTTGGTTCCTTGATTTGTGCAGGAAATAAAGATGATTCAAAAGGAAAGAATTCACCAACACTTCAAGCCAGCATACCCAACAATAGAGTGCCTCCAAAGGATGTGCAACTATATGTGGCTTCTTCAATGGCAAACACAAATAACACAACCCAACAATGATGTTTCCTCCAACGGATGCACAACTTCAAGGGGGCCAATCTAATAAACCAACACACCACTTAAACTAAATTAAATGCTCAAAATAAGCCTCCAAGGGAAAGGGTGCAACTCTGAAATCACTTAGATGATCATCCGCAAAACCGAAATAACTTGTATGAAAGTAAATTGAAAGTGAATTGCTTGCAAGAATTAAGGTCAACCATAAGATCTATGTGACAAAGTAAATGTCCCAAGGTTGGAGTGGATTAAAGGATTATTAAGATCTTAACTTAGATAGTGAATCCTAACTAAGTGACAACCTCAAGACTCTCGCTGCTTGTACCAAGTAGTTGTTGGATGCTCAAGAAGTGAGGCAAACAAGCCCCCACCCTAGCTCCACAGGTCAACCCAAGGAAAGAAGTACTCCTGGAAAGGACATTGAGCGTCGTGAGATCGTCCCCAACCTATCACCTTTCGTTGCTTCCTTACAATCCTCGTTTAAATGGAAAAGTTGGGTCAGTGGTGAATGCCCTATTAAGTCTACTTAATTTTATGCCCTATGAAACTAAGGTAAATTAAGTTAGTTAGTGTGTTGAGCAAGATGTTGCCTGCCAAAGTGTCAAGTGCTTGAACAAAAATGAAACTGCTTGCAAGTAAAAGAAAGTACTTAATCACCATGTAAAACTTGAAGAAGCATTGAAGTACTTGAACATTAACTTGCAAAAATTGAAAAGATAATTTTTCCTTAAACCATTTGGAATTATGCCATGCCCATGATATTGCAAGAAAGGAAAATGCACTTGTGTAAAGATAAAGAAATGAAAGCAAGTACTTGAACTAATTTAGAGCTTGCAATGAAAATAAGATTAAAATAGTACCATAAGATTAGTATTCCTCCATGGGCCTAAACTAGTATTATGATTATTACTTCTACTTCTAGATCATTTTAACCATTCAACACATGAGAAGTAAAACCATTAAAACTAGCCTTACGATTTTGGGGGTTGGCTAAGCCAAGCACACTCCAAGGTGTAGGAAAACAAATTAAGATTAAATGCTTGAAAGATAAAAACTAAACTAAGAGAACCACATACAATGGCACAAGGTGGAGGCGAGCCTTCCTATTTTGTGTCAAAGAGGGTTGAAAGAACTTGAAATAAAACTGAAATAAAACTAGCCTCTCAACATTGTCCTCATGACAAGCGGGACAAGCAAATGAATGAAATATTGCAGAAAATAAAACACTATCCTAGCCTTACGGTTTTGGACGTTGGCTGGGCCAAACTCACTCCAAGATGTAGGCACAAGCTAACTAATCAAAATGCAGAAAATTACAAAATGAGAAATGCAAGCCTCTTAGGGACTCCCTTGGGCTTGCTTACAATGCTAGAAAAATATGAGGAGGAAGAGGGTATTGTTACCCAACAATAGGAGGCTCTTCTTGAGTTTTTTGTGGCCCAAATTGGGCAGCACCTCCCCTTGTACTCGTGAGAATCTACAAAAACCAGCAAGCAAAAGCTTGTTGGAAATGCTACAAAAGACAACCAAAGTTAAAGAAATTTATGTTTTTACACAGAATTTTTCTGCATAAAAATTTCAGCAAGATAAAATATTTTAGTGACTTATTCTGAGTGTTAGATAACCCAAAAATCTGAATGTAATGAATAGAAATAACTTGTATAAATTTAAGAGGCTCAATATGGATTATGAAGGCAAGTTTCGAACTTGAAAGAAGTCTTTCAAACCCTTGAAGTAACCTGCAAATACTTGTGAAGAAACTACAAGACAAGAGAAAATGGTGAGTAGATGAGTTAGAGGAAACAAAATACTTTGCAACTCTAAACTCTACTCACTTAGATTCACAATAATACTATTGGAAATCTACCCAAGCAAAATACTGTTGAAATAATGTAACTGCAAAGAGTATTCTTATTATTATTGATATATTATTCATGGGATCAATCCCCATTGTGGATTGATCATGTCGGTTATTGTATTAGGACCAAATCCTCTTTTGCGGATTGCTCAACAGACAATTGTAATAGGCAGAATAAGAACTCGGCCCCAACAGTTATTATTGAGACCCAGAAATATAATAAAGGTGGGTTTACCCACCCAAAGTGAGAAGTCGGCCCTGCCAGTAAAGACACTTCACACGTGCCAGACTTGTATATATAGAGAGGCCAGCGCCTCACTTTGACACACAACTCATTTGTTCATTCTGAAAGGCAAGTTTCGATTTACCAGTTGGAGAGATAGACAAGAGTGGTGCATCTTTTGGAGAGGACTTTCTTTATTGGTTTGAGTTATCTCTTGACATTGTTTTGGCAATCTATAATAAGGAAGTTTTACTAGATTTTCTTCCCCTAGAGGGTTTCCCAGGATAAATGTTGTGTCTCTTGTGAATGTGTATTTCTCAGTGATCTTGTTCTTATGTTGTTGTTATCTATTGAAATGCAAAGAACTATAATAATGGCATAAACATTAACAAATACTTTGCTTGACAATTCTACTATAGATCTAAAGAATGTTTCAACAAATAAAAACCAAACAAGATCACCTCAAATTATAGATGCACCAAGAATACTCTTTGACACACCATTAGTCCTCCAAATCTTTCTATTAGCAAGTAGGAAGTTGTTGCAAGTACTTGCAACAAGTTCCTCTCCAAAAGTGAGAGCAAAAAAATGGATGAGAGCAAGATGGGAGAGATGAGGAGAGTGAGGAGAAAATTGGGTAGAGTAACAGTAGCAATAGAATTGGTGAAAAATGAGGGAGAGAGGGCACTCATTTATACTTGGAAGGGCAAAGTTACCCCTCTTGGATGAAAGCCAAGTGTCAAAACCCAAGCAAAACAGTCAATCTCAAGAAGGGCGCACTTTTAGGGTTTTGGAGAGGTGAGGGGGATGAGGGATGAGTGAGAGGGATGGGTAATCCCATTTTAGACCACCAAACACTATGGTTAGGCACTAAGGAGGGCACATTAGGGGTTAGGGGGGTTATCCCACTTTAATTTGTAATTTGGGGCTCTGACTTCCTCAAGGGGGGTGCAACTTTCCTTGGGGAGCAAGTGATATGAAGTGAGTGTAAGAGTGAGGGGGTGTAAAAGGTTAGGAAAGGGGTTAGAATAGGATAGGATAGGCTAAGGTTTAGGCATCATCTCCCACCTTTACTCCAACCATTTAGCTCAATTTTACAAAAAATGGCATTTTGACTATGTCATGACTAGCAATTAAATTGTTGTTTTTGACTGACTAAGACTCCTCATGGAAAAACATCTAGCAAAACTTGTCCAATTGAGATGAAACTTGGTCCAAGAGTGTAGGGGGTCTCATTCCATTTCTTTTGTGCACAAATACCCCTAGAAAAATCACAAGGACCTAGTTTTTACATTTTTCATCAAATTTTAATTAAAATTACCCAACTTAGGCAATTTTAATAAATTAAAAAAAAAACTACCTAGACTCGTCGGAATTCCGCAAAACTTTAGGAGATGTCTTACATGGTCATTTACAACATTCCTAGACACTATCTACCAGAGGGAGAAACCATTAGAGCACCTTTCACCACTTTGGAGGAATTATTGTGGGAGTGAAAAACTCAAGGGAAATTAATAAGGCCGGTTAGGCCAAATTAATAACCAGAGGAAAAAAAACACTCAGTGAAAGGGACTCCTCTAATGATGAATTCCTAAGGCAACTGACCTAACTATGATCCATGCAGACCCATTACATTACAAAAATAAGAGTTGAAGGCCAAAACTGCCTTGTAGAACCAGTAAGTCTTTGACTTGGTAGCATCTGATGATGCATATCTTCATGGTACATGGAGTTGACCCCCTAGTTGAATAGGTAGTCAACAGTGAGTTTACCAACTTTCTGGATGAAATCAATGTTATTTCCCTGTTGTTGCTGCTATCCTCCTCTTTGAGGCTCTCTGGGGCGGTTCCTGAGTCTGAGTCCACAATACTCAACCAGGGTCATGTCCTGATGGAAGTCATGGCCCAATGTTGCATATTCCCTCATGTACTTTGCAATGTCCTCCGCCTTAGTGGGCAGCCTCTGTGTTATCGATTGTTGTGTTGTTGTTAGGGTTGCCCTTTGGAAACTGGGGAACAATGGCCTGGGAATCCTAGTCGAAGAGGTGTATGTGCGAGTAGGTGACCGGGGTCTACTGCCTGCCCCTAAGTTCCCCTTTGTTGCATGTGGGGCTTGTGTTCGCACTATAGCCAATCTATCAGCCATCTATGCCAAAGATTGAGTCATGGCCTGCTGACTGACTACCAGATTGTTAAGTACCTACATGAAGGTTGCCTCTGGTTCCATGGGGGCCTTACCACTACCCTTTGGTCTCTCATATTTGTCTCCTAACATCCTCTCTGCCTCATGCTCAGCCTCACGCTCTACCCTTCTCTCTGCTTCCCTGTGCACCTCTTCCTCTGAGCTGGGATGAAAAGGGGGAAAATCATATCTAGGTCTTCCCTCCTTGCGTCTGTTGTAAGTGACATATTCGTCACCTACATGCTCACAGCCCCCTGGATCCTCTGTTGCACTCATCGTCTTTAGTCACAGGTTGGCAAGACTAAAGCTCTGATACCACTATAATATCTCAGATTCAACTAGTCTAGGAATCTCTACTAATATGTGTGTATGATTAATGGTTTACAGCATATAAATCAGCATACAAATAAAAATTACAAAAAAAGACTACAAAGATTATATTATGATATCTTTACGGAGTACAAATGTCAAATGCGGTTGAATAAAATGAATCACTCAGTTAGATCAATGAAAAAAGGATCCTAGACGGAATACAATAAGAAAAATAAATGATAATACCTGATAATAGATGAAAATTGTAGGATCAATGGATGATCTGGAGCTATGGCAGCTCACACGGTAACTGCTGCAAGTCCAGAAATTTTTCCCTGATGGATAGATCTCTCGGATCGGCCTAGAAATTGTCCCAAACAGTGCGCCATGTTGTCCCTCTCAGTCCTGTTGACTGACCGACCCCTCTGTTTAGACCATTAAGCCTCATCTCTAGAGCTCCTAGTTGGAAAGGGACATTACAAAACGTTTCACCCAACTAGGGAAATATTTCCCCATTTTCTGGGATGCCTAAGCACCTCCCTACCCATGAAAAGGGGAAGCCTAAGTGCGCACCGACAAAATTCACCCGACCTTAGGAAAAGGTCACATTATTTTTTTTAAACATAAAGACCATAAACCCCAGTTAATTAATGTCGTTTTTCGTATATTTAATCTTTTATTATTTTAGGATTTTGGATAGGGTTCCCTATGCCAAGGACCTCAATGTTTCTCCATGGAATTCCCTAAAATGTGGGGGAGAATTTTAGAATTTTGGTTAGGGTTCCCTATGCCAAGGACCTCAACGTTCGTCGTGGCATTCCCTAAAATGTGGGAGTTGTCTCCGCACATCCCCATGGGTGTTTCCCCATTCCTGTATCCTCGTTATTGCATCCCCTTGCATGAGAAACTTCTTGGAACATTGGGGTTTATCCTTTAGGGTATAAAGAAAATTTAGGTAGATAATCGAAGAAATAGTTCAACAATTTAATGATGATTTTAACAAGCTTTCTATTAAATTGAAATTTCATGATCCGAATGGGACACTTAAGCTTAAAAATTTATTGGAGTGTTATTTACTCATTTTTAGAACAAAATGGACTTTCTTATTATTGCTTCCTTGGAGAAATCATTCGAATGTTCCTTGAAGACTAAGCAAAGTTATAGCAACAATATCTAAAGAAATCCCATGCTTCTCTTATCTATCCTCTACTTCCACTTATCCTATACCAACTCATAAGAATGGAAAAAATGGCAAGTAGTATCAACCCAAGCCTTAGGAAAAGGGGCAATGACACTAATTCCAATATCATTACAGTGATGATCATTCTAAAAAGAGTACCTCAAACAAAAGGCCAATTAACACAGGACCTTGTCATAGAGCAACAACCAAAGACCAAGAAAAGATGATTAATTTTAGCCTTCAATTAGAGCATCTCTAATCCTACTTGACACTCATGACCACAAATTAGTATGCCTCCAATAAAGAAATTTCTTTGTTCACAATCACATATTAAGATCAATTGAATCACTTAATTATCGATAATGGCAGTCGAAAGAAACTTATTTCTTAAAAGTTCATCAATTCTCTCAAACTTCCTACACAAGCACATTTGCATCATTATCACCTTGGCTAGGTTAGGATTTGTGTTCAACCTACTCTTATGGCTTGTATGCATTGCATTACTTTTCGTTGTTGAGTCTTTCATTAACAATGTTGACTCACATGTTATCCATATGGATTTTTATGATTTGATCTTTGACACACCATATCAACATTGTTGTAAGGCTATATACAATGTCTCATCATATTTTCAAAAAGAGAAATGCATAGAGTGAGATCTTTTCATCATCTCCATCACATACTTTGTTCTACACCGGTGTTTACACTTCCTAGCATACATCTCCCTTTTTCCATAAGCATTGTTCTTTAGAAGGAATGGCATTCAGTGGTTTACCATTTCAAGACTCTTCAACATGATAGGGGGATCCACCCTTGGTCCAAGCACTCCAATTTTTTCACTCACACTACCAAAAAATGTATTGATCTATACCAAGACCAAAACTACACAAAGAAGATTATAAAATATTTGGTTGAGCATTAATAAAATTATCTTAACTTATTTAATGTAATCAACTTCCCTATTTTCAATGAAAATTCGGAACAATCTCGGAAAATCTCTTCTAAGAAGAAAGCAAAAAATAACACTAGAAATACTTCTTGTCTAGTTTTAACATCTTTTTTTCACATTGAGTTACTTTTAGTGCTCCTCCTGTGAAAAGAATTATTTCTGATAAGACATTATTATATTTCTAGGCTAGATTTATAAAACATCAATGATCCATTTTTATATTCAATCTCTATTGGAGGAGAAACTAACAAGCCCCAACTTGATATGTATGTACCTTTTATAGTATGTAAACTTTTTGTTAGTAGACATTAATGCTAGATATGTGACCTATGTAACTTTTACATGTTAAGGTGAGTGGTTAGGTGGTTAAACCACCACAACGAATTTAGGGTGATATATAATGTTGTACTGATAGAATATGGATGAGAATGTGGTACTTGGTAAGATACCTCAAGCTCATATAAATGCAACAGTAGGAGAATCAATCAATAATATATGTGTCGTTTATTACTCTACAAATATGTTTGTGTTAATTGTGTTATGGAAGTTTGTTAAGTGTGTTATGTATGTACCTATAGGAAATCATACATGGTATTAAAGCAAGACCAATGAACCTTAAGACTCTGTCAAAGTCTAACCACATTACAAGCATTTCAAAGCAATGCAGTGATCGTCCCGAGGAGAGAAAGAGAACGTTCACTCTCAAAGAGCGTGAAATCATAAAAGGCAATTTATTTCACATCATAAAAATGCAAATATCATTTTTGTAAGTTTCTAATGTAGATTAGATGAAATGAAGATAAAAAAATATAAAAGTGTAATCAAAGGGAAAAAGGATGGCTATCATATAAGGAGATTGTCAATGGGCAAACAAAGAAAAAATGTAAGACTACGAACAACCTTAGTCACCGGGTTCGCCGTATTTTATGGTTAAAATTCAAAATTCGGTGAATTTAATCAGGCCACGATTTTAATCGTTCGAGTTTGCCGAACTTAATGGAGAACTCGAACCTGAACTTAATGCCAAACTTAATGGGGATTTTATTCGTGTTGCAAAACGTGTTCGAGTTTGGAAATTTCTTGTTTGGAAAAACCCTCGCAGCGTGCAATAAAGTTATAGTTTTTGTTTATTGTGAAACTAAACAATGCTCTCGTGCAACACCAACATCATCTCCAAACTCCCGCATGCAACAAAATCTCCAGACTCCACGCTAACTCCCCGACTCCACGCAGCAACAGACTCCTGATTCCACTCTAGCTTGTTGCTCCCCGACTCCACGCAGCATCAAGCTCCTGACTCCACGCTAGCTCGTTGCTCCCTGACTCCACGCAGTAGCAACATCTCCAGACTCCACGCAGCAGCAGCCTAGTTCCCGACCTCGACTCCACCCAGCAGCCTAGCTCACGACCCCGACTCCATGGCGCATGCAGCAGCAGCCTAGCTCTCGACCCCAACTCCATGGCGCATGCAGCAACAGCCTAGCTCCCAACCCCCACTCGACTGTCACACCGTGACACTAGCTCATGGGACCCGACCCCGACTTCGAGAGATCGAGTCCATGATTCCAAGCCTGCAGGTAAGTTTTAATATTGTTTTTTTTTTATTTTTTGTATTTTAAATTTTTCCAGCGACTGTATTTTTTTTATTTTACAAGCTACCCATGACTGTATTTTTTTATTTTTTGTAATATTTTACTGTTAGAAACTTTTAAAATCTAATTGATTGAAATTTTTAAAATTTTGTTGTATTTAGTTTTAGATTTGATTAGAAATGTTTATGCGGGTAAAATCTAATCTGATTGAAATTTTTTAAATTCTGTTGTATTTACTTTTAAAATCTATCAGAATAATTTTAGTTTTCCCTGCTCCTATTAGAATTTAGTTATAAAAATCTGATTACTGTACATAAAAATTTACAATTGTAGAACCTTCATTCAACCATCAATGGCACCTCCAAAATCTACAGCGGAGGCATGGAAACATGTCAAGAAAGAAGGAAATAGTCTTCTCTGTCAGTTATGTGGACATAACTTCAATGGCTCTTTAACAAGGGCAGTGGACCACCTCCTTGGAATCAGTAATGGTAGTGGAGGTGGTGTGGAAGCATGCACAAAGATATCTAATGAGCAGAAAGATGCAGTGCAGAAAGACTACAATAAATCAAAGGTAGAAAAGGGAAAATGGATATGAAGAGGCAGCAGATTGAAAGGGAGATTTCCATGTCTTCCTCAAACATCATTCATTCTTCATCAAACATGGGTGGCTCAAGTTATGCCCCAGCAAAAGCAGGTGGAACCTAAACATTAAACCAATTTTGGAAACCTATTGAAAAACAAAAAGTTGATGATGTTGTTGTCGAATTTTTTTATCCATGTGTAATTCCATTCAATGTGGCCAGGAGTCCATATTTTAAAAATGTATTCAAAAATGCCATTGATTTTGGCAAGGGGTCTATTCCTCCTGGATCCGAGGCTTTAAGGACCACTTTGCTCAGCAAAACAAAGGACAGAGTACAAACAAGTTGGATGACATTAGACAATCTTGGAAGCATACAGGTTGTACGATTTTGAGTGATGGTTGGTCAGACTTCTGTCATCGTCCATTGATCAATGTGTTGATTTATTCCCCTCAAGGGGTATATTTTTTGAAAGAAGTTAATGCAATGGACGAAGTGAAGACATCAGAATTTATTTTCAGAATTTTGGATGAAGCAATTCAGGAGGTTGGGGAAGAAAATGTTGTCCAAGTTATCACAGATAGTGCCTTAAATTGTGTTGGTGCGAGAAAGATGATTATGGAGAAGTACACAAAGATTTATTGGACTCCTTGTGCAACTCACTGCTTGTATTTATTGCTTCATGATTTAACCAAATTTCCATGGGTTAATGAGACAATTCGCAGAGGAAAAACAAATGCAAATTTTATCATCAACCATCGTCTCACTTTGAGCATATACAGGAAAAATGCAACTAGAGAGTTGTTGAGGCCTTGTGATACAAGGTTTGCTACATTTTACATTACTCTAAAAAGAGTTGTTGAGGAAAAAAACAAGCCTAAGAGCTATTTTTGTAATATTGAGTGCGAGAGATCTCACCTTTCAAAAGAATCAAAAGGAAAAAATGCGGAACAAATAGTGCTCAACAATAGCTTTTGGGAAAACACTGACAAAGTTTTAAAAATGTGTAATCCAATTGTTAATGTGCTCCGCATGGTTGATGGTGACAAACCTTCTATAGGTTTTATTTATGAGGGCATGGATCGTTGCAAGGAAGCCATTGCAACTGCTTTTGATAATGTGGAAGCTAATTACCAGGAGATATGGGAGGTAATTGATCAAAGATGGAAGATGATGCATAGTCCTTTACATGCAGATGGTTGCTATTTAGACCCTAGATTGTTTGGAATATCAAGACATCAGGATGACGAAGTCATGAGTGGACTCTATGAGGTTATGGACAAGCTACTTCCAGATCCATCAATTGCATATTCTGTTAGATCTCAGCTCAGAGCATACAGATTACAAGAATGGGTATTTGGAACCAAATCAACAAAGTATGATAGGACTAAAGTTGTTGGAACAATATGGTGGGAATTTTATGGATCAAGTTCCCCAGAATTGCAAAATTTTCCAATTCGTGTCTTGAGCCAGAGATCAAGTGCATCAGCTTGTAAAAGGAATTGGAGTTCCTTTAACCATATTCATTCCAAGAAAAGAAATAGATTGTTATCTGGAAAATTAGAAGATCTTGTTTATGTTTGCAGTAACTTGCAGTTGGCTTTAAAGAATGTGGCTAAAGACTCATCCAATTCTTCTACTCCACGGCTCAGTCCTGTTACAGATGCACCAGAATATGGAGATGATCTTGGCATTGAGAGTGATAGAGCCTCAGCTAGTGTTGAATTCAGTGGTGATCATGATTCTAGTGGTTTTACTGCCCCTACTGCTCTTGATGACATAGAGCTTTTTGATGTAACAAGTAGGCCACAGGAACATCAAGAATGAAACTTGTGTTCATGTTCTAGTTTTCTTTTTGCACGCTGACTTTTGTAAAACTTTTTAATGTTATGTTCATGTCTTTAATGCTATGTTTCAAACTTTCATGAACATGTTTTTAGCTTTTGAACAAGACGATGTGTTTTTAAAATATATATGTTTCATGATTAATCATGTTGGAATGTTTTTTTCATTTCTATTAGATGTATGATAAACTTATAATAAGAGTATTGAATATATATTTTTTATTTTTTCAAATTTTGTACTATGTCGAACTTAATGCCGAATTTTATCCCCAAAAATTTGACTGTCGAATTTTTGGAGACCTTCAAGCTCACCAAACTCGAACACGAACACGAACCAGGTGACTAAGAGAACAACCCAAGAAGGAAAATTGATGGCATCATGATAGAATTATGTAAAGAAAATGATTGATTTCCAGGAATGAAGATAACTCCTACAAATCCAGATGGTATTTCTTGAGCATGCAGATGACAACAATATTCGTCATCAAGTTATCGCGACAAATATAGAAGATGATAAGTGTGGGGATCTACAAACACACAACTGCAATGGACACCAAACATGTGTGAGAGGAGAGGTGCATAATAATTGTGTTAGAGACAAACGACAAGATAGAGCGCACATATGAGTGAGATTGTGTAGATGTAAATTATAGGAATGACATCATCCTACTTCTAAACTGGACCATGACAGCACAAAGACATACAGAACATATCTTGATTCAGTTTGGGCATTGTGGCAAAGGCGCCTAAAAGAGAAGAATGAAGGAGATTCAAGAAATTTGAAATCAAGACACCAGACATAAAAATTTCCAGTTGGACAATAGGGAAAGAAATAAATGTTCCAAAAATATTTAGACACTAGAAACTATTGAGCAGATCATGTGTGAAGAAGAGAAGCATGATGTTATGACCCAAGGTGGGGCATATGGCTAAATGTATATGAGATGACCCAAGGGGTATATATGTGTCTAAATATACATGTAATGTGTAAATATATATGTAATTGGGTCGGCCTAGTAGAAAAGGGGCCTCATGTGCAAGTGTGAACAACTATATATAAGAGATCATGTATTCATTATTGTGATATGAGAATTATGAAGTATGAATGGTATTTGGTTATTTGGAGGGGGTTCCCCTATTTTTTAAGGAGTTTAAGGAGTTATTGTGTAACTTATCTATCTTGGAGTTGTGCTCCACACTCACATTCTGTACATGTTGTGTACTTTTATTATTATATAGTATTTTAATCATTTGGATCATTACACGTGAACAATCCAGGAGTTTGAGAACGGAGTGACGCCTGTTGTGAAATGAGGAAGAGAGACTAAACATTCAAGAAGAGAAAATGCATGTATAGAACAATGACATGTCCCATGCATGATGTGAGATGATACAAAATCATAAATACTTGAACATGTTACACATTCAGCATGGTACAGACAAGGGAAGATATAGACACCCAACAATAACATGCCAGAAAAGACACGATTCCTTGTAATAAACCAAACTTGACGTACCTTGTAATAATCATGGGATACCATCAGCATTCAAAAGAAAAGGGACAAGCACATATTGTCCAAAGGACAAGAAGAATAATTAATAAATGTGAAGATACAAAGAATTATAAAAGAGAGTTAAGAAAACTTTAATATATAATAAATAGCTTGGGTGGTTGGGAGGATTGGTTGTTAACCTTCCTACCCAAGTTCAATTCCTATAAGTGACATGTTAACAACTCTTAACGAAATTATGGGTATTATAGTTTTTTTTCTATTATTCCAAATAACATAATTTTTTCTCATGATATCATCATTTTCATCAATAATCCCTTCAAATTTTAATAAAGAATTAAAAACCTTATAACACAATTATAACAAGATTTCCTCCTTTCTCATTATTTTAACCCATTTGTTAATATGGAAAGGACTAAGAATATTCCTTCTTCCACGACTATATTTTTATTTTCTAGATGTATTCTAGATATTGCAGATGTAGGCACAATTCTTTTCTTACAATAATAATAATAATAATTTATTTTTACCAAGCAGTGATTTGATTGATAAAGTCTATGGAAGTATATATACCTTACTTCTGGATTTGAACTTGTGACCTCTTAGAAAGAAACATGTGTTCTTAACTATTAAGCCCACTGAGACTGTATGAATAATTAACTTATTTACCATTAATTAATTAGACAGTTTGCAAATACTAATAACTATGAAATATTAGGTGACAGCTTGAGGGTGTGAAAAGTACTGACACCACCAGTGTTGTTGGGGCTGACAGAGTTGCTCGCAACGTTAGCCTGTTGTGTTATCGATTGGTGCTACAGTAGTGACGTTTTCTTATACAAAAATGGCAAGTAACTTCGGCGAGTGGTGTCTTCAACGTGTTGTCACATTATTTTACAACAGTTGCATCTAAACACTTGTCATTTAAAATCACATGTTTTCTTATAAAAATGGCAAGCAACTTCGGCGAGTGGCAATAGTTGCCTCTAAACACTTTTCATTTAAAATGACATTTAAATTTAAAAGACAACCTTGAAATATTGAGTGGTTTTGAATTTCCTTGGCAATGGATATATATTTGCGTAAAACTTTCTGTTTTGAAACGTCCCACCTTATTTCTTCTACAGAGTGCAGACTTACTAGAAACAATTACAACAAGTTGGTGATTGTTTTGTTCTTACACGATTTTCTAACAGTGATATTCTTTTCGTGCAAATCTACAATGCCAGTTTTCTTTTTTCCTTTTCTTTAGTACGCAGAGTAAGCGGTAGCAACAATTTTTTTAATGGTTTATGTTACAGAATCGGCCCTACAGCAGTGACAAATGTGATGGCTTCATGCAGAAATGGTAGCTCGGTTCAAAACTTTCTCTTTTTCTTGGATTGATTTGAGGAGAATTTTGGCTCCCAGCCATAGAAAAATTTGGCCACTAGCCAAAGAAGTTTGTTGGCACAGGAAAAACTAATTTGGCCACAAGCCAGCAGTCGAGATGTAATCCTTTGTCAAATATATTAGTTTCACCTTTGCCTTCTTTATCCCCAGTCAAGATTAAGGGGATGTTGATTTAATGGTGGTTAAGCTCGACATAGTGGCCTCTTTTTAGTGGTCATTAATGTCATTTATGTAAGGCTTTAATGGTAGTCTATGTAGTTGCTAGAAGGTGGCTTCAGTGGCCTCATCTTAATACAGTGGTTAGAAAGTGGTCTAGTTGTCCATAATTAATTTAATTAATTTAACAATTGGTTTAAAGCTAATTATTACATAAAGGGGTTTTGTACCATGTTACCGCTCAATCTATCATCACGAACACGCAAAAAGTCTCAAGCGCCAGGATGATCTATTTGGGTAACTAGGGGTTAGCTATAGTCACCTCACCAACTCCCTTGCTCAGGCCAATTCTCCTTAGCTTCCCTAAATAGGATTGCTGGGGAGTAAAACTATTACCAACTCCCTTGCTCAGGCCAACTCTCCTTAGCTTCCTTAAATAGGATTGCTGGAGAGTAAAACTATTAAGTTTGCTGGAGAGTAAAACTATGAAGTGCAAGGTGATGTGAAGAGTAATTTTCAACGAAACAGGGTTATAAGAGTTGTAAAAATAAAGTGGATGGTAGGACTAGAGATTAGTCCCTAGTCCATTGGGTTAATGAGATCACAACAAAGCTCACATGGGAGGTTGTTTTAAAGATGGAAAAGAGACAATGTGGCTGAAGAGTACAAACCCCAAAGTGTTCTTCTACTTGCTGCCCTATGTTGTAGAAATTGTGCTAAGAGTGCTGCATGTGTAGAAAACACCCCATATTTGAAGATGTCACAGCTATCAAGAACCATGTATGAGAAACTCCAATCCATAAATAGAAAAAGAAAATTTATTCATAAACAGAATTCCAATGATAACAGAAGATGGGAGTAGTACACCAACTTCTAACACTTGAATATCTAACTATTTCTGCAACAAAAGAAAAATCCATGAAATATATACAAACATCCCCACCCACAAAAATTTGCTGGTTCTCTAAACACATCCAAGATATCTGTCACTAAACTCTTGAATGTCTAACTATTTCTGCAACAAAAGAAAAATTCATGAAATATATCCAAACATCCCCACCCACAAGAATTTGTTGGTTCTCCAAACACATCCAAGAAATCTGTCACTAAACTCTAAGGGAGAGAATTCTCCTAAATCCAACCATCCCCACCCACAAAAATGTGTTGGTTCTCCAAACACATCCAAGAAATCTGTCACTAAACTCTAAGGGAGGGAATTCTCCTAAATCCAACCATCCAGCTGCTCTTTTAAATAGAGCTTCTAACTCAACCTCTTACAATTAAAACAACCTCTTACAATTAAAAAACTAATATCCCTTTGATTCTAGAAGATGTTGGAAACATACAACTCTTCAAAAGAGCCTTAAAAAAAAATGGCCAACCTTTGTGATACCCCAATACATGCAATAGACAAAAATTAAGGCTCGGCTGATTCGATGATGCTGTACCCATAATTGATGAGACGATTTAAATGCATTCCACAAGAGGCAACGAAAGGGGCCGGCCCCATAATGTCCACGTCCAAGTCCCCTTGATAACATACCTGTGAACGGCCCCCAGAAAAGGATCGATTCATGCGAACCGCTGACTCATAATCGACCCCGTTTATAACAGCTCAACATAAAATGCTCCACCGAAAATTTTAGCAAGGCGGCTTCCACTCTGCATACAATGAGATGTGGACGGGTCAATGCATTGAAACAACAACTCGGTGGCTGCACAACATGATGTGAATTGGCTCGATTTCACAACTAATGTGAAGACGGCTTGAAAACATAATGCTGGGCGGCTCCATCGAATGGCTGACTTGGACTATGGCTTACAGTGTCTTCATGCTACGAACTTGATTATTATATCAAGGGGGACGGACCCATGCCAATGTGGACGGATCTCTTACCATGGCGTGCTCCATTTCAAATAATACGGCCGCCCAAAATGCCAACGGTTGGGCCAACCAAAGCCTCTCATATTACGCCCCCCTCATGCAATTAACATTCCATCTTTAAGAAGGCGGCTCAGATAATTCCTTTGATAATTCGTGGACTATGGTTGAGGGAGGGCTTCCAGCTATGCATATACTATGAAATGGTTGCTTCAGTAAAAAAATCCCCATACGTCCATCTGATGGTATGATGACAAATTCGGCCATGTAATAATGGTCGAATGGCGCCATCCACATGTAGATCGCTCCATACTCTAATATATTCATGCACCACCATGATCATGTGTACATAAAAAAAAAACACCACTTCTTAATGGTACCTTGTGAGCTATGCGCATAAGATAACCAAGAATATTATAAATTATCTTCCCTCCACATATTTTCCCTTTAAAGCACATGGTAAAAACATATGCTGATGCATTTGTGGTTTTATATGATTATACATCAAGTCACCACAATGGTATATAGTGAGTTCATAAAGTGGGTGGTTCCCAACGATCAAAATTCAACACGTCACAGCCTGTAAGAGGGGGTCCAGCACGTCTCAGAAGGGTTATTAAATAATTCAACCTAAAAAAAAAAATTAATTTCAATTTTTAAAAGTTATTTCGGAAATGTTAAAAAAAACTTAAAATTTCCTAGGAAGGGTAATATTTTAATTTGCCAATCATTAAAATTTGCAGGTTATGGTTTACCAATTAAAAATTTGTCGGTTACGGTTTACCAATTAATACTCCACTCACATTAAAATTTGTCGGTTACCAATTAACACTCTACTCAGCACTGGTCAGTGGTGTACAATGTACACTATATAGGTAGATAAATGTTGTTTCGTGCGAAATTGTGATAACATTGAAGTTTGAACAAGTTCCCTTCGAGAATCGAACTGTAACACTGGTGTTTTTTCACTGAATTTTCCGAAGAAGCTGGCTATGGAGGAAGAAAGAGCTGTCAAGTTCACATTACTAGCCTTGCCCGCTGATGTTGTCTGCGACCTCCTGTCAATTGGGGTAAGGATTCAGGAACGTGAACTCTTTACTTTATTTACTACTATATATGCGTATACATTCTTCAAGCTTTTGCAGCAGCTAACAAATTAAGCAGTTTCTCCAAGTCTGATATAGAACCAAAAAAGTTTTTGAAATAACGTATAATCACTGTAGTAGTTTCATGCCTTGGAAGCTCTTAGTTATGTTTTGCTCTGGCTAGTAGTCGCAACCAACTAATGCATTATAGGTAGTTGTGGATCATCAATAGGACCACAGATGGTGTTATAAACATTTTTATCCATATCTTGTATGTGATTTAATCCTGGGTCCTATCATAAAGCAATGTCACTCCACAACATGCAATTAATCTATTTTCTGCTATTGGTGACGATGGGGCAAACTGAAAATTTCCACCTAAGGGCATGACCCTATATGGAGGAGTTGAAGCTTGAGAGGGTGGTGGGACTCCCATGATACACGACCTTGTCACTATGAATCCCACCGATAGTGTAGTATTACTTTATTTCCGTGTTTGTGTAGAGCATTGTAAGCTGTAACAGACATCGGTTGAGGTTGGCGATTCGGTGGCTTTCGACTCTTATGGGCTGGATCTCTTCATGCTTTCTTCTCCACATTCAATTCTTGCCTCATACTTTTCATGCTTTCTTCTCCACCTTCAACTCTTGCCTCATACTTTTCATATACGAGCTGGGTTTTATTAAATTCCTAGACTCTTCTCTGATTATTGTTCATATTCAAGCCGTATGCATTCAAATTTGCAGTACATATAGATCATATAAGCATTAGAGAGGCTTCAGGCAAAGGAATCAGAGTTCGAAATCCTAGGGTGTTTGTATTGGGTTTTCTCTGAGCATTTGAAGTGGCGGATTTTGTTCAAGTTTCTTCGGTCATGGGATTCGCTATACCAAGACTGTTGTTTCATGTAGCAGTTACGTTGTATTATATAAAGACTACCATATGTTGGGCTCTTCATTTTGTTGGGCTACATGACTCTGGAGAACCAGACAACTCTTCCTGGCGAGATTTCCCTGATATCAATTCCGCTTATGTTCCTTCGATCTCTGCCGATACGATTAGAGTGATCGGATCCTTATCAATTTTGCAGGAAAAAAAAAACATATTAATTATTACTTTCTTTCTTGTTTTGATGCTTAGCTTGAATTTCTACTTACACAACTAAATAAAAGAACCGATTTTTCAAAGAAAACTGATTTCTTCACGGAAAACTATGATTTCTTCACGAAAACTGTGATTTCTTCACAAACTCATGGAAAACTTTGCATAAATGCATTTTCGCAACAGTCAGGTATATTTCATCTTCTAAGATTTAGAAAGAGCTAAACCTCATTCGAGTAGCACAAAGTCACCAATGATGGGTGCAATTCTAACATTTTCTTCGTATGGAAAATTAAGATCCCAAACTGATGGTAGAATAAAAATCGTTAGTAATGATCGTAGGCGTGTGAAAAAAAAGAAAGATCACATGGAGCGAAAAAGGATGTTATGCCTTCGATGTGAGAGATTATAAAAAAGGAATGAAAATATTAATGAGATTTCAACATCAAATCACAATTTAACTCTGGAAAAACCCATATAGCATGATACTATCGTAAAAGGTGCCACACTGCAACTAGGCCTGTAACATCTACTTAGCTTGAATTTCTACTTAGCTTAGCTTGAATTTCAAGTCAAATTTTGAGGGCGATCCAAGTCAAGTTTTGATTTGATGCTTGGCTTGAATTTCTACTTGAATATATCTCACTCCTTAGGGTTTGTTTTTTCGTTTCTCCCCTCATCTGTGGGCTTACACGATGGGCGGTAAATTTAGAGACAACTTGCTAGTCGTTACATTCGGGAATCTTGCAGAGAGATTCTTTGAGTTGATAGGGGGTGATCTCATGTGTGCCCTCGGTTTGAAATCGTTCGAGGAAGAGGAGCATATCAGAAAATTGTGTAATTGCCATCATATGTTTCACAGGAATTGTCTGGATAAGTGGCTTGATCATCGTCAGACGACGTGCCCTCTCTGCAGATCTTTCCTTATGCCAGAGAGAATACTCGATATAGAGGTGAGTAAATCGTGGGTTGTCGATCGGATCACTTATATCTTCGGTGAGGATTTAGCGATTTCGTCATAACAGACAGAATTTTCAAGGCAAAAACCGAATTGTGTATGATGTATATGTTAAAATAGATTAAAATTTATAGACTGATCTGCCCATAACGGGATATGATGGTAGCAGTCTGTGATGGATTTTAGTGGGGTCAGTGTATGATTTGGGGTTTAGGGCGGTTTCCAGGCTAACAAGAATTATAGCCAGAAAAACTATCATTAGATCTGCACTGATACTTGAAGTTACAATAATTATAGAGTCAACAACCACTCGCCAATTTTGACACGACATCACCTACTTATCGTCCATATTCATGATGCATAGAAACTTCCATTAAGATCATGTTCAGTACCGTCAGAGTACCTACTCCCAGAGGTTTCAAACTTATTGTGTCTTTATCCATGAAGACCTTTCCTCCTCCTCCTCCTCCACTTTCCTCTTATAAAAATCAAGTGAAAGTGGTAAACCCCTGTTGTTTCTTTCAATAAATTAGATCTTCTGATCCATTTGAAACGGTGAGGCTGGCCGTAAATGGAAAACAGTAATCATTATGAGTTGTTTGTTAACTTTTTAGACCCCAACCCAGTTTCAGTTTCGTTGATTTTTCAGCCAATGTTAAATGCCGAAACTCCAGTTTCAGCATTAAAAAAACTTAGCAGAAAATAAACTTCAGAACTGAAACATGAGGATTCTAAACATCAATTTTAACGCAGAAATAAAATATAATTTTCTGAGTTTTTATATGCTACTGATATTTTATTTCTGCGTTGAAAATGATGTTCAGAATCCTCATGTTTCAGTTCTAAAGTTTATTTTTTGCTAAGTTTTTTTATGCTGAAACTGTGCTGAAACTGGAGTTTCGGCATTTAACATTGGCTGAAAAATCAGCGAGACTGAAACTGGGTTGGGGTCTGAAAAGTTAACATTGTTCACACTCCCACGACTACATAAAACAGTAATCTCCGTGGTCGCAACAAAATAGAAGTAGTTGTTGAATCTCTTCACTGCTTTAATTGTCAATGGCACCGTTCACCGTCCTTATCTGCTCTCCTTTACCTTCGGAAGCTTCCAGCATCCTAACTCAATGTACAGCAGGTCGTTCCATCCAATTCGTCTCATAGCAGAGAATCTGGTCATGGTCAAGTATTATTGGTAAGGAAAACCTAGAATTAGGTTAAATGTTATTGGTAAAGTTTACCTGATCCAGTTACAGTTTGGTCAAATGTTATTTGTAAATTTTTCTTTGATTCAATTGGAGTTTTGATGCTAAAGTTTTCTTTGATTTGATTGGAGTTTTGAATTTTTTAAACCTTCAGACGAAGATATATTATTGGTAAAAGGTGTTAGTATTTGGTTGCTGTTTTTTTATTTAATTCATTTGGAGTTTTGAACTTCTAGATACCTTTAAAATGGGCTAAAACCTTACTTATTGTAGGTATGATTAATATCGTCAAATTCCAGCCACTCCTTGAAAGTCAATGACTACTAAATAGTCACAGAAGGTGAATACTTATTAAATTATGCTGCTGATGGCTACAATTGAAATTTTTTTTAGTAGTTTGAACTTCCCTGTATACCTGTATAGAGTAAAGGCCTTGTCCATCCCAAACACTATTCATTTATTTTTGTATCAGTCAAAAGATTTAATTGCTTCCCGTTATGAAATTGTCAAACTTACTGCTATGATGTAGACTTATCTTACTTCAATTTTGGCAGTTAAAGAAAAACATGTTTGGTTTAATGTTACTCATTGTAAAGAGACATACAAATGATTATATTCCCATTTAATTTGTATTTTTATATTCCCTATTTTTTTTTATTGTGTATAGGTATAAATTATTGAAAAATGTCACATGTGGGTCGTCCTAAAAAGGATAAAAAACAACGTTCAATAGCTGATGCATTTGGTATTCCTCAATGCTCTAATCAACCATGCAACTCTGAAAATGAAGTATATGATCATCCATTTGAAGGCCACGAATCAGAGAATGCAGAACTTCTTCAAGAGGAACCAACATCCAAGAGGCCCAAAAGAGCATTCAAGTCCAACTGGAAGACAAGATTCCCATGGGCTTATGCTGTAAAAGATTGTAATGGCATTGAAAGGATAAAGTGTTCATGGTGTGTAAAATTTGAAAGGGAAACTCCATTTGCTAAAGATGGAAGTACGACCCTTCAAGTTAATGGTCTAAACATCCATGCAACATCAGAGGCTCATAAATTTTCTTTGCAACTTTTAGAGGGGGAAAGAAAACAAAGTACTCTTCCAATTACTAAACATGTAGAGCTAATGGTGGATGCTCAGAAGGAGAGAATTATATCGATAATTGAAAATGTGTATTTTGTCGCCATACATGATTTACCTTTAGAAGTGTATAAGTCAATATGTGACTTGAATAGGTATAAAAACACTCCTCACATGCCTCTAACAGATGAATATTCAGCATATACAAATACAACATTTGGAAAAGAGTTTCTACAAGCTGCTAAGGAGGTATATTGGAAAAAGTTAAAAGATGATATTTTCAACAACCCATTTTACTCAATTTCAGTTGATGAAAGTACGGATCGGACTATGGTGCAACATTTAATCATTTATATTACATATTTAACAAATGAAGGAAGAGGCCAATGTGTTACAAAATTCATACGCTTACTTCAAATTAGGGATGGAACATCACAATCTATGTATGACGCTGTGACATCTCTTTTAGCAGAAATGGATCTATCCTTGATAAAGTTGGTTGGATTTGGATCTGATGGAGCTTCATCCATGAGGG
>ML784772.1:85234-97990 GCA_009831015.1 Picea engelmannii | reverse complement strand
AGTCAAGACCCTCCAAAGAGAGTGGCCTCTCTAGGTCTGCTCCAATAGCCAATGTGGGAGGTCAACAAAGTCACATATGAATTTCTAGCTTAATCCATGTGTCAAATCTCCTTCAAACAGTGCCTCCAATGTGGTGCACTCTAGAGGAATGTGCAAGAAGTGGAACAACCCTATGAAGTATGCAACAAAACCCCTCCATAAGCGACCCTTTGACTAATTCTTCTATAACAAATGGTGGCCATTGGAGGCCTTATGAACAGAACATTTCTCAAATTGCACCTCCATCTCTTTCAATCTAGCATCAAAGACAAAAACAAGGGCACTCCAAGCTACGTACCTTCTCCAAGGATGACAAGTAGTAGTAGTTTTTCTTTAAAATGTACAAAATCCACCTTGCATATGCTTGTTGACCATGTCTTCTACAGCCATCAACTCTGCCCCTAAATCCACTACAGGTCAAAATTTATACCATTGTCATGTTTCCTACACACTTCACTTCTAATTTTTTCAGAAACAACAGGTATTTGTGTTCCATTACATATTTGCAAAGCACCTTGAATTCTATTTTTTTGATTGGTATTGTTGTCGCCGCCTAATCCGCACCTTGGTTCATGTGAAATAAATCTTCAATTCACTGGGTGCGGCCTTGGGGGCGAGTCTCGAGTCGGGTCACTATCACCTAACACTTGACTCCTACGTCTAGGCTAACTCCTATTGAAGCCAAGGGGAGTAGTCCCTAATAAAATAATCTAAGGTTGATGAAGCTAAGTACAAGAATTCTAAGAGTTAAATAATGAAACAAAAGATAATAACTCTATTCTAGCATCATATAATGACACATCAAAAGATTGCTTATGTGAATGATAATAACCAAATAAGATAAAAAGAAAAGGATAATATTTTAGAGAGTAATGTCAAAAATGTATTGCTTCAATGAAAAGGTTTTGAATTTCTCTTGGTAAATTTTAATTATTTAAGTGGTTTCACTTAGATTTAGATGAATTAAGTGAGGAGGATAGATATGTGATGATCCACTCACGATTGCAAGACTGTAAGCTTGAGCAAGAAATAAAAGATCTAAAATCTAATCTAATGTTTGTCACTTTTTAGCTATTGTTACTCAAGTGGGTACAAGCGAAACTTCATGGAATTCCAACAAGGCGAGAACGAATCTCAATGAGTAGCACGTTGATTCACAAGGATGATTTTAGGGGCTAAATTTTGCTCATGGGCTAATTTTCCATGGTTTTTCCAAAAACGAGATTCGCTATTTTAAAAATGATTCGCCCAAATTCTATAGGACAAAATTATTTTACCTTAAAAATCGCCAAAATTTTATAAACACTATATAAAATAATTAGAAATTTGAATATTTTTACAAAAATATCGCCAAACATTTATATTTGACATATGAAGGATTAGTAAGATTCGCCAAGGTTTCTACATTTTAAAATAAATTTCCATCCTTAAAATCATCCCTGACGTTGAACTAGCATGTAATCAATAAGTATGATCCTTGTATTGAGAAAAATAGGAAAAAGTTACCTAATTAAACTACTCCACACTATTCAAGATCTTTTATGATCATGCCAAGATCGAGTTAGACTCATGAGGCAGAGAGCATACTAGGATCTTGATGGGGAAGGTTTGTTACTTTGCAAAAAAGAAAAAATAACCGAGAAAATGAAAACTAATCTAACTAATCTAAGAGTGGAAAGGAAATGCTTTTCTTTGGTGTGTTGGTTTATTTTAGCTTATTTTATCTTGTTAAGTTAGAAAAAATCAAACTAAAGCAAAAGAGACCAAAAAAAGGACACAATCCCCCCGAGGTAGGGGGAATGAGAGGGCTAGTGGGTTATCCCACTAACTCCTACAAGTTACAATCTTATAAATGAAGTGCTTTCCGGTCTTTTATAGATCAAGAGCCAATCAAACTTACAAAATGATAGAATGGAATGAAGAGAAAGAGGATTAGATGCCTTCGGGGGACCTGGAAGCTCTGGATCTGCAAAAAATCGGGCAAAGTATCCTTCTAATTGTCATAAGAAAATCGCCCAAGTCACTTTAAAACAACCTGCAAAAGGTTGTTAGTCTCATGTAAAAAAATTCTCAAGTGAAGGTTAGAAAAAGGATTAGTAAAATGACTAAGAAAATCAGCAATAGACTAACTTTCTTAGTGGCTCTTGTTTGTTGTTTGGACAGCAAGCAATGGGCACTAAGATTGCCAAAATATGGAAATAAAGCTCTAAAATGAAATCTATATTTTAGCATGCAGATTTAACTTTGAAAGAATTGCTAAAAGACAAATTCTTCAGCTAGATCTAACTTGAATGATAAAAAAATTGAAAGTGCAATATAGATATAACTATGCATGCATGGAAAAATGGATCTATTTAAGATCTAACTTTAAAATGAAGATCTAGATCTTGCATGCAAAAGTAAACAAGTAACCAGATTGAATTGAATTTTGAACGAAAGAGAGAGAGAAAGCTTGAAGTGTGAAGCTTTTGGGCTATGGGGTCTTCCGGTGATATGTTGAGGGCTCTCTTCTCAATAGAATTAGCATAGTTTTAAAAATCGGAACTAGCACTGGAACTGGTTGAGGGTCCAACCTAGACCGAAACCGGAACTGGTAATGAACCGGTTTTTTAAAAAATACGTAAAATATTTAAATTTTAATGAAAAATATATATTTTTAAGATTTTAAATCATGTTTCCAAAGCATTAGAGACAGCATATCCAAAGTATGCTCATGAATATATCAAAATGGCACCAAGTGCAATACATATCTAAAGATAGAAACATAAATACATAATCAAGGAGGCTCTAAATGGCCTCGACCCTTTATAGACCACAACAACAAAAAACATACTATCAAGAGTCAAGACTACAAGTCATTATCTCATTGATCAACATGATCAATGATCAATCATCACTAGTGCTAGAAGTAGAAATGGCATGGGCATCCTCGCCCTTGACATCATCATCTGTCTCTGACTCAGACTCGAATTCGGCCTCAGACTCATCACCATTAGGGACATCTGTGACTGTTGGGTCGCAAAAATACAACACTTTATTCATCTTTTATATACCATCTGTCACCATTATTCATACCTTATCCTTCCATAAAACCCTTAATCTCCACCACTTTCATATACATATGGGTTCATATTCTATTTTTCCAAACTATTTATCTTTGAACATTTTTAAGAGAATTCTTGATTAAAATTTAGAAATTAATATATTTTTCTATTTATCTTAAACAATTGTGTGAGCTTTGTGATATAGGAATATTGAAGATTTCAAATCAAAGGAGAATTCAAGCAGCTTCTCAAATGTTCTCCATATTTTCAATATTTGAAAAGATAATTCAAAGATAATTTCAAGAGAAGATTATGGAGAGAATATCTTATCCAAGATATTTGTGGAGGATTAGAAGGGATAGGTTGAGAGAAAAGTGGATCTGTAATTATGAGATTGTTATCTTTATTCATGTATAAATAAGTGGGTTCTCTCCTCATTTGGAAGGAGGCCTCTCTCTAGAATAGAGAATAGAAGAATAGAGTGATTGAGCTTTGATTCATAGTCTTGTAGTCTTGAGATAGTGATTTTCATTATTTGTCATGTATTGGATTGTTTTAATGCAAGATTTTACTTTCTCATGCCGGTTTGTCGTTTACCTTTTTGTCGTGTGTTGTTGTAGATGTTTCTAAAATGCTTTCATTAGATTTAATTTACGCACTTTCATGTTTTCATAGATTAATTCTAGATTTCATGCTTTCGTAGTTAGATTAAGTTTTTTCTTTCATAGTTAGATTATGTCTCATTTGATTTCGTAGATTCAGTTTTAATCTCAAGTTTATGAAGCATTAGGATAGTTTCCTTTCATAGATTAGTTGCATATTTTGTGCTTTCTTAGATTTAGATTCAACGATAGTAGTTTAACATGTTTCTTTTCAATCATTAGCATAGATTAGAAATCCTCTTACCCTACATATACTTTGCGTACATCTCATAACATTACGACTCCGGATTGATAATTTATGTCGCAATTACTATCATATAATTCACTCGACATTTTGGCGCCGTTGCCGGGGAAGTGTTAAGAGAGTTAGAATTAGATTTTATTTTTCATTTGTGTGCAATTGATTTTATTTCATGCAAGTGTTTCTTTTGAGTTTGTTTTTACCTAGTTTATCACTTTTGCATTTATCTTTTTACTGTAAAGTTTGGATTGTGAATTAGTTTATGCTTTCATACTAGTTTGCTTTTGATTGTGTTCATCTTTGGTTTTGTACTCATTTCGCATTTGTTTTGTACTTGTTTCATACTAGTTTTTCATTTTCGTTTTTTCTAGTATTTGGTTTGATTTTCATTAAAATGGTTTTTCAATGAGCTAACTGTGCGAACGGATAACCTAGTGATAGAAGGGTCTCAGTAACGCAAGGAGTTCAAGTTTGGCATGTTTTATTTTTACAAATAGTTTCAATTTCTTAGTTTTAAATCTTTGATGATTAATCAATCTCCTTTTTTTATATATATATGGTTTAACTATGAGTGTAATCTTGGAACAGCTCACTCAGATCCTTGCAAAAGTTGGAATCTCCTCTTCTCACAAAAAGGATATCTTGACAGCAGTCAAGGGCTTAACTACTCCTCCAACAACAAACGATGAATCAACATAAGAAGCACTTTGCACATCTGATGACGAACAATTATGCGAGCGGGAGATCAAGGAGGATAACGAGGATTTGCGACACGATCTGAGGAGTGAAAACTATGCCTACGAAAGCATTATCGAACGATGGTTTCAAGCAACTACCAGGTTAGATCCATTCAATTTTTCTTTTTATTTTGTTAATTTACAATTTCAACCGTCAATTTCGCACGTTTACGTCTATTTTCAATTATCGTTTGCGAAATTCACAATGAACATATTCTTATTACTGTTGCGCTCATGGTTACATTAGATATTTGACTACACTTAATCAATTTCTAACTTCCAATTAGAAGTAGGATAGGTAGGTTCAAAGGAATAAAATATATCAGTTTTAGTTTTTTGCTTTCAATAAGTATGCTCTCCTCCGCACTTCGTGCGATCTCGAGGATCAGAAAGTAGGATGTCTCTAACGTTTCCAGGAAAAATGACGATGTAAAATTGCTTTAATCATTTTATTTGCAGTCTCCATTTGCTAAGAAATCTATTTTCTTTAATTTTATTTGAATTCGTCTTCCTTTAAAATTTTAGAATAATACAATGATTTAAGGTAAATCATTATTTTTTTATAAGAATAATACAAAAATTAAAAATTAAAATATTAAAATTAAAATTTAGCTTTTTATATCTTTGTGCTTTAACATAAGAATAAAAAACATTTAAAAATATGTATAGATATAAAATAAAAATTATAAAAAAAAAACATATTAAAAAAAAAAAAATTGTTTACAAAAATAAAAATAATAAATAATGTTGATTTTCGACAAAGCCCGATAGTCATCACCTCCACCCTGTCCCTTGTTTGAATCCATGACTGCCTAACTATACAGTGCTTATATATCAATCAAACAAAACCAATTTCTGGAAATTCCAACCGCCCTAGACCACAAATTGAAGAAACTGATGAGGCACAACGAATTTTTTTTTTTTCATCTCATCTGCCCAATTCTTTGATGAAGACAAGAAGGCCATTGACTCAGATAGCCAAATGTGATTGCTATAAAATCCTTTAATTTAGGTAGGCGGAGATCGAGAAGTACCAAGCGTGAGCGAGCGATAAACAGTCATCCTTCCATTGTTTCGATGCTTAGATCCGTTGTTGCTAAATGGCGTATATTAGCTTTTATGTCGATTTGTGATCTCTCTCTTTGAACCTGTTTCCAGCAAGCTGTACCATCCATTCATCCCATTCGTCCTATCCAGCGATCCCATCCATCCTTCGACCTGCTAATCTTCATTTCACATATACGCCTGAAAAAGGCGCCGATCTTTCTTAGTCTGTCCCGTCCAGGAAGAGCTATTAGAAGAAGAAAGATATACGAAAAAAGGTAACGATAAGGGTTCAGGGGAAGCTCGCAACTTGTTGCAGATAGTTTGTGGTTACATGCATGCAGACTCATACAAGAACATAAACGACAACAAGGATGGTGAACCTTTAGTCCCGTTACAGAGCTTCCACCAACTGTTGAAAACGATATGATTCTGCCACGAGTTCACTATTATTCCTCTGGATCGATGCTTTCCATCAACTTTGGTAAAAGAAACACATCGACTACTAAGAATTCTCAAGAGCCCTATGCGTCTAATGATTGGCTTTATGGTAGTCGTTGTAGTGGAAAAGGCTCCCTCTTCTCGTAGTAGTATTACTCTTGCAGAGATCCCTCCTCTTTGCCAAGTATCGCCGAAAAAACTGCCAAACGACAGCGCAATCAAAACTTAAATCTGCCAGAATTAGCTATGTGGATTTTCGATGGATTTAGTTTCTACTCGGCGAAATCCAGCAGCTATAAAAAATCTTTTGATGTCTGATCTGTTCCAATTATCGTTGTTAGATATGTTCCAATTATCGCCTATGTGAAAGGCACGTATTTGTGATTTAACGAACAAAGCAAGTGAGATGGAGGCGATTACTTATTTTTAGCGATCATGAGCTGCAGCCATTATCTTACGATCACAACAATCAAATCACAACTGGATTGTGTTTCTTGGATTTTGTCGCGTCGGTCGGGTGTGTGGCAATCTGCACGGCTTGATTAGGAAATACAGTCTTAATTGTTGTCGATGGTGCTTTCACACTTGTTCCAAAGACATTGGATTTGTTAAGATCACATTATTTGTTTCTGAGCGTGACTCTGCTCATCATTTCTCTTTGAATTTTCATTTTGGCAATAAGAATTGCAATGATTCTGCAATTAGTTGCACAAATTTTGAGGCACAACTTTTGCCATTTGTTTTGTGGGTATATTTTTATGTAGAAAATAAACTGTGCCAGTTAATTGAAGGCATCAACAATTCCTCCAAGAAATATAGAAAAATTTCAGATGAATCAAGAGATGGTTGTTCTTCCAGTGGTAAATGTTATCCCTGATTTCTAGGGATAACTAGGAGATCATGTCTCGAGGCCCACAGGTCCTAGACATGGAGTATCGAGAGCAGGATTGACCTGAGCATGGCCCCGGAGGGTCCATATTTATTCTCTTTCTTCAGACTTGTCTTGTTAGCAACAACAGCATCCATCACCATCGGTCTGGTCCTGTATCGGAGAAGGCTCTTGCTTCATGAGGTAATTGGTCCAGGTATCATGGTATGTGTCATTTTTTTTCATTATAACCTTTAGATATATGCATCTTATTCCTTTTATTTCTGACAACTGCTTGGATCTTACATTGACCCGCTTGACCATGGTTGGGGGGATTGACAGAATGCCTTAGTAACCCTGTATCCATAGGTTTTGGTTTTCCATTGGGGGGAATTATGAAGAGCCATCGTCCACTCCCATCATATTATCATTTTCCATCTTATCTCCCGCTCATCAGCCCCATTCCCCTAGTCTATACATTAGGATGATCTGTCTGTGGGGTTGCACCATTATCTTGTGGGAAGAAGGGGCTAAAGGCCCAGAAGGTAAAGGCAACTGGTAAAAGATAAAAGCCAATAAAAATAAGACCTGGAGATTCTTCGCCCAGGGATCCCTGAGAAGGAAATAAAAAGCCTCTCAGCAAGAAACAAGAGGGACCCAAGAAAAATAAACAAAACAAGACTTAATCATGAGAATAGGGGGTCTCATCACGAGCCAGCCTATTAGGTTCATGGGTACTTAGCAGTATGACATTGCCATCATCTGGTCACCACGCCAGGGCAGTGACCTTTGGTTGCATGGCCAAGGGAGAGGGGGTCTCATCACGAGCCAGCCTTATCATTTCTGTGAAGGTACTTGTGGGTAACACTGTCAGCTCTGGTCACCACGCCAAGGTAGTGTCCTTCAATTAGTCCTTGGGTAAAATAATGAAAGAACAAAATAAGATAAGAATAAAAGGAAAAAGGGCTTGAAAAAACTTGCATCCATGACAGGTACAGCTCGCCTTCTACAAAGGCACCCATAGGTAACACCATGCATCCCTAACTCTCACTCTACCCTAATCCTAGACATCCCTTAACCACATCACATCGATTTACATGGCTTGGATGATACCCCTTGGGAACTTTCCTTTTCTTATGGATGCTAGCCCAATAGGGTGCTTTGTCTTTTCTTCAGCTTTGTATTGTAGGCCTTTGTAATATTTTTGAGCTATTGGATGATCTATCAGGATTTTTTATGCATATGTTTAATGACTTTAATGATGAAACATGATTAACAATGCTATGATCCTTGTGACTGATGAGCCCATGGAGGGAGAAGTTTTTGATGTGTAGGACCATGCCCGATGGACAGGTACCAAGTGGACCGGTACACATGGGGAGATGATTAGTTCGGACCTCCATGGGGCTGAAGAGCCCATCAGATGGTTATTGGGACCCCATCAGGGACAGAGACAGGACAGTGATTGGTCGGTCTTTGCACAAGAGAAGAAGGAGAACATTTTCATCCAGGACACCCTAGCTGAGCCCAGCCCAGGGGGGTTGACCCATTGTAGTTGGCAAGTGCCCCTTTTGATGCCCCAGGACGTCATCTAGGAGCCATGACGTCATCTACAGTGTATGACAACTTGACAGAGCAGTTTGGCACGTGTGGCAGAGTTTGGAGGCCCAAGGAGGGCCAACGTTTGTCATCTAGTGCCATATTTTGCCCTAAAAAGGGCCAACGTCTCCCTCAAAGGGGCTAGACGTCTTTCTTATTGCTCATTTAGGGCTTCATTTTAACAGTTTAATGTAAAACAGTATGATTTTTTATTTGTAGCCTTGTCAGCTATTTTTTAATGACCTAAAATTAATTGTAAGGTCATGATATTGTATATATTGAGGATGTTTTTCCCTCATTTGGACACAACACAACTCACTCACACTTGTGAGGTCTGATTTTTGCGCCCTCCTAGGGTATTTTTGTCTACTAAGTGAGGTGCACTTGTTATTGGAAGGATTTTTTGGCATCTTTTGGCATTTCTCTCAAGGAAGGTTTACAACTAGGGTTTGCATATGCTTCTCTTCATGATATGTAAGTGATTTTCTTGCAAAACTTCTTAATTGAATGGTTGTAGGTTTAGTTTCTTGCATTTGCTTATTAAATTGCTGATTTGAAACCCTAGGTAACAAGCACACAAGTAGGTCCTTGTTTCATGTCACCTTAGAAAGAAATATTTCAGCCATTGAAGAAGAAGGATTGAGCCTAGCCTTTGCTACACTCATCTTTCTTCTTCCCTTAAGCTAGCATTTAATTTTATAGGTTGAAAAAGGGGTGACATCCTAGGCCTAGGTTATCTACACCTAGGGCCATCACCTTGTAGGGTTTGAAAGCCTTGCCTTTGCAACACTTTCTCTCACCTCATCCTTTAGCTAAATTAATCATTGATGCTAGCCATTTTTCCAAGTTGACCTAAGGAAGGAGGAAAGAGCACAAGGCCTTGCTTAAGAAACACCGGAGTGAGCCTCTTTCCCCTAGGGTTTTGATTCTACGGCCCTGCCTTTGCAGCACTTTAGAACCTTTCCCTCTAGTCTTTAATTCTTCATCCTTTCAAAACCTTGTGCCCTTATCTTGTTTGACTCCATATACCCTAAGGCACTGATCTTTAGCCTCCAATGTTGAAGTCCTAATGTTCAAAACAACTTTCTAAACCTTAAGTCTTGAAACCCTAACTAACTAACCCTAACCCTAATTAAGGCTGAGGTCATAGTTGGTTATTTTTGACGCAACAAGCTTTTGCCTTTATTAAGCAATTGAATGATGATCTAAATCATTTATTGATTAAAGTGTTGATTGGATACATTGTTGGCTTTGTCATCTTGATAGTTATTGATGAATTAATGCTCTTTCCATAGCTAATTGATAAAACATTGATCTCATTAATATCTATTGCTTTACATTGCTTAAATTATATCAGATAGTCTTATGAAGTACTAACCATGTGGATATAGCCTGCATATATTGTTTTATTGTTGCTTTGTTTCGGGCAGGTGTTTTCATTTGGGACTATACTTCATTATTGGTTGATTAGCTGGACCTTCTGATCTTGGTGGTAACCTGTGAGGTGGAAACTTTAACTTTGACTTTATATCTTAGCCTCTTCAAAACCCCAAGTTGTCGGGGACGTCTCCCCTGGGCTAACCTCCCTAAATAGAAAGAACCTCCCCATTGTGGTGACATTGGGTGGGGAAGGTTCCTGTTACGCCAGTTTGGCCTCTATCCTTTAGCCTTTGACCTAATCTACAAACTGTGCGATAACAGTAAGCTTCGTGGTGGACATGGGTACTTTTGCAGTAGTGGGCTTTCAGATATATTTGTTGCATATGTTCCTACGTGCACATATGAAGGAGATAACACAGTTCTGCTTCTACAAGTAGCAATATTCTTGATTGAAGACGCACCAACTCATCCTTTGAGACTTGCTAACTGGATTTTTGAAGATAGAATTACATTCCTTATGAGTGGAAGACATTATTCCTTCCGTGATTATGAGAGGATAGAAAATAAGATATTTGCGAAGAAATTTCTAGTACTGGCAATCTGCCTTCTAAGTTTGTTGAGGAGGGGTTTTGGCATGAGATATCTTCCAGCAAGACCACAACTGTGGAGTATGCCTATGATATCGAAGGCAGTGCTTTCTCATCATTAGAAAATGATCCACTTGGAAACAGCAAGTCGAACTTAAAGCATCTTTCAAGGCTCCCAAACTCCACCTTACGCCTTCTTGAGACTGATATTCCGGGAGTAACATATCACATGTTTTACATTGGAATGTTGTTTAGTATGTTTGCATGGCATGTTGAGGATCACTCATTGTATAGCATGAATTATCATCATTGTGGGGCACCCAAGACTTGGTATGGTGTTCTTGGTCATTCTGCTGCTGACTTTGAAAATGTAGTCCGAGAGCATGTTTATGATAAGGAAATACTCTTAAATGAAGATGAGAATGCAGCGTATGACTTGCAAGGTTGATAAGTTTGATACAAGTAAATCATGCTGGATAGACAATATTCCTTTGTGTGCAGTATTTTCTCCTACATAGGAGGAATTTGAAGATCCTTTGACATATAATTAGAGTATTGTGCCAGTTGCATCAAAATATGGGATCTGCAAGATCATCTTTTGTTTTATTATAAAAATATAATAATGATAAAAAAAAAAAAAAATTGAAAACAATTTAAATCAAAACATTATAAAAATAAAAACAAATTGAAAATGGACATTTCCTAATTCCCAAAAACAATATTTTCTTTGGCATGTTTTGAGTTGCTTCACATAGCAATCGATGAAAAAAATTAGCGCGCAATGGTGAGAGGTAAAAACACACTTTGTTTTTTAAATTTGATTTGCCCACATTCGTACTAGTTCTTTCTTTTTATCAATGATCTCACAATTTTCATGCAGGAATTGGTACTAAGCTTTTTCAGGTTTACAGCCGGTCGCATCTCATGACGAAGTCATTTTCAAGAATCACAAACTCTTTCCATGAAACATGCCTTGTTGGACACTTTGAAGGAGTTTATCTTCATACATCTCATGACGTTTGCCGCTACACCGCCATCTTTCATAAAACCAATTACGCCATGACATGATCATTTACATTTCTCCTTCCAAGTTTATTCGTCATCCATGTCGTGAAGTCCACTATTCCATCACCTTATCCTTCATGACTTCACACACGCCTATCTTTCTGAATCGCATACATCTCTTTCCTATTTTCCATTCATTTTGCCTTGCAAATAAAACCATTCAGTTCCCTTTTTTACGACTACATTACCCTGC
This sequence comes from Picea engelmannii, assembly GCA_009831015.1. Lineage (NCBI taxonomy): Eukaryota > Viridiplantae > Streptophyta > Pinopsida > Pinales > Pinaceae > Picea > Picea engelmannii. Next base: position 86,090 of record ML784772.1, on the reverse strand, counting down.
TTTCTTTTCCATACACACTGTTGCTACCGAGACCTTTTCATCTATAGTCCTACCAATCATTTTTACAAACTCGCGTTGACTGATGTGGGATTCCTTAAGGCCCACCTTTCAACAAGTCTTGTCCCATCGACCTCAACACCTTATCTGGGATATAGACTAGAGTTCCTTTTGAGTACCTAGAGGCTTGCATGCCTTAATGGCAAGTTCTCTCGCTGACAATCATGGGAATACATCAATGTCCCTTGATCGTCAGATCTTGCAAGTGGCTCGACATCAGCACATCTATTCGCACTTCGCACGATGTACTCGGGTACCTTGGCACTCGTTGACATCAATGGTGAGTTTGCCTCGCATTGGTTAACGACATTCAACAATGGTCGGTAATCAAATAACTTCTCTTCATACTCGACATCGACAATTTCATTAACATGAATAGAATTGTACCATCGGATTTAGTAGCGGGTGAAGACTATACACTTTTCCATGACTCCATCAACAGTTGCAGCAGTATTTTTCCAGCCATATCAGAGTACCACAGTTCCACTTCCATAGTTCCTCTTTTCCATGATTCACCAGGAGAGGTTCACATTCCTCCACTTCATATTATATGATCCAGCAGTTATAGCAGTCGCAGCTACAGTAGCATTCACCTTCCACATGATCATACAACCATGACATCTTCCATTCTCCAGTAGCCGCATCGGCCATATTCATATTGCATAGTTCATCAACTTTTTGGGTAAGTGGAGGTATGTTCTTTTCTAATCTTTAATCATGCAATTCCTTAAGTGCTAAAAATAGATAAATTTGGAAAATTTCCTTACCTTAGTCTTCTCCTTTTCCTACACATACCACA
>ML784772.1:49584-83973 GCA_009831015.1 Picea engelmannii | reverse complement strand
TTTTAAAATGCTTTCATTAGATTTAATTTATGCACTTTCATGTTTTCATAGATTAATTCTAGATTTCATGCTTTCGTAGTTAGATTAAGTTTTTGCTTTCATAGTTAGATTATGTCTCATTTGATTTCGTAGATTCAGTTTTAATCTCAAGTTTATGAAGCATTAGGATAGTTTCCTTTCATAGATTAGTTGCATATTTTGTGCTTTCTTAGATTTAGATTCAACGACAGTAGTTTAACATGTTTATTTTCAATCATTAGCATAGATTAGAAATCCTCTTACCCTGCATATACTTTGCGTACATCTCATAAGATTACGACTCCGGATTGATAATTTATGTCGCAATTACTATCATATAATTCACTCGACAGTGACTACAGGCTCTGAAGTTGCACTAGTTGTAGTAGTACGAATACGACCGCGAGGAGGCACACACAGTATACGGCTACGCAGTATATCTAATTATATCCTGAAAACCCATCAAGCATTGAAATCATTGCTGATCCAGTTACCCTTTGTAGCAATGTTTCCATTTTGGGAAGAGGATAATTGTTCTTTGTGCATGCAATATTCAAGTTTCTGAAATCTATACATAGCCTGCTTTTACCATTCTTCTTCCTAGCAACAACCACGTTTGAACACCATGAAGAATGTCTAGTTTGGGCTATAATTCTTGCTACTAACATTTTATGTAACTCCTGTTGAACCTAAGAAGCTAACTTGGGGTTAATTTGCCTCAACTTTTGTCTAAAGGGCTTAGTATCCTCTTTCAAAGGAATAACATGATGAATCACATCTTCCCTATAGACCTTGAGTTCATCATAAGTGAAAGCCAAAACATCCCTATACTCTTTTAACAACTTCATAATTTCTTTTATTTCTTCTATAGGAGTGTTTTTATCTACTTTCACCATTCTAGGCTCTTTATCAGTTCCTATGTTGACCTCAAAGTGATCACATGGTTTTGTACCTGATTCTTCCTTATGTTTGTGACCATCTTGTCTATCAAACAATCTTTCTTGTGCAATAAGGCGCCTAGGAACTGGATTAACCTTATTCTCATTTTCTGTGTAATTGCAACCCTCCTCTTTCTCATTGACATGAAACTCAGAAAATTCTTCTATTTGATTCAAGAATCTAATGACCTGTTTATCATCATCAAATATTTGCCAATGATCCATATTATCTGGAACTGAGGGTCTAAAAATAAGTTCTACTGAAATATTTCTTTAATCAAATCATTGGAAAATTGAAGAGTGTAAGCAACTATAGCTAGCTCATCTGCCTTAGAATGAAATATCCCTGATCCAACAGATCTGGATATCTACTACGGTTTGGCTACTGAATCTGATACTTTGGGGGTTTCTGACTACGTTTGAGTAACTATGTGAAGACGCTCGGTTGTTTTTACATGTTTGTTCAAGTTTATTATGTGTTTAGCAGTGTAAAACAATACATACGAAATAAGGACAACACAGCTCACTGATATATATAATGCTGGAAAAAGCAGGAAATACAATAAAGACTGGAAGTAGATATGATAATCATCAGTTAGATCTCATGTATCTTCACTGGAATACAAAATAACAGATAAGAAATACCCGTGACCAGAAGAACAGGTGTTGGTCTGCGCATGCACAGATAGATCGACAAAAAGCAGTCTGGCAGCTCATGGTAACTGTTGTAGAATCCGGAAAACTCGCCCCAATGGCAATACCCATCGGAATGAGCTGGAAATTGTCTCAAAATATGTGCCCTAGCCTCTAGACTGATCCCGATGATTGTCGGACTGAAGATCCGACCTCTGAAGCTCCGGATCTCACCCCCTGGCGTTTTGCGCACCTCCTGGGCTCAATGAGTGCACCCTAGTGATTCCATCGGCGGAATATGATGATGTATAGCTCAAAATGATCGTCCTGGTCTCCTCTATAACGGGTCAGAAGGGATTCCTCATATCTGTCCCGGAATGTCCCCTGGAACCCCAAATGTGCTTCCTCTAGAGCTCGGCCCTAAATAATTGTTTTCTTCTTTCCGGAAGATTCCACTATTGGAAAATGACGACATATGGATCAATAGGTGTGCCTTGGCTATCTCTCTAATGTGTCGGAAGGAATCGGCCAAATCTGAACTGTCACAAGCGACTGCACAAACCCTCTCTCAAACACTTGCACCCTCACTGGCTAAGTTGCGCAATCACTGAACTGGACACTATAATGCACGATGAAATACATGGATGGTATCTCCGATAGGCTAGGGTGTGTCTCTCAACACCGAAATCGATCAGTGGTGGTGGTTTCCTCCAGAAATCCACAAAACAACAGGGGGGTTGATTTCCTCCTCCTCTACAAATATCTCAACATCAAATCATAACATAATTATGAAATAGGTTGCTTTACCCTTCCTTTATAGCTTCCCGAAACCCTAATTCGTTGTTGACCTTTTTCCTGCAAGTGACTTTTACTTTATTTTATTATTCCTTGATTAAATCACTTAATTAATTAATTAATTAACCATTTTACCTCTAAAAATTGATTTATCCAACCTTACGGCTTCTCAACCCACTGAAAGTCACTTCTCATCATCTTATCATGTAATGCTCTTCCTCCCGATTCCAATGAGCTATTACACTAAGAGGTTTCTCCAAGTAATATGCCCATTATCACCTTCGTAGTGAATTTAATTAAGATATGACCCATAATAACTCAAAATTACGAAAATCGTCGGAATGCAACAGAACCAAAGCCAAGTTGTGCAGAATGGATCTTGATGATGAACGATGCAATTCAGGCCCAATAAAACCCCTCAATATCTCTTGAACTCTCTGGCACCCCTATCTGGCTACTTTGGTAGGCATAACACTCTGTAATGTTATAATGTCCCAAAATGGGGACATTAAAGTCCTCCCTGTCGGAATATTGCTTGTCCTCAAGCAATAACTGAATCCAACTACATATGATACCGGGGTCCCATATCCACATGTGTGACACAAGGTAAACTCCCTTCAAGATGTTGCCTCTCCAAGTGCTCACCACGCATGACACCCACATGCTCCTGATGAGTAGAATGATCAATGGTGAAAGAATCTCAGTCAACTCCCCGAGCAACTACTCTACTCGAAACTCAACTCCATCAAACGTTGAACTACCAAGCACTCCAATCCGTGGATCCCATATCAGAATGTGAATTGTAATGCCTCGTGAAATATAGTCCTGTAACATATCAATACCATGAGTCTCCTGCCAATAACACACAGTCTCAACCCGCAATGAGTTTGTCCTCCAAGACCATACCAACCCCAACACGACCTCCACCAACTGGACATGTTGCTGCCATAGTGAGGTACTACAAGATCTCAACGAATCACCAACAAGTGACGTGCTCCCCCTAATATTGAAGCTCACTGGAAAGTCAAAGTGACCTCCCCCTACAAAGATCCACTCATCTCCATCAGTCAATGAAATGCCCAACCCTGTAATCCCAGGGTCCCATGCTAGCCTCTGATAGGGACCATCACACGAATGCTGCACTACTGTGATCATGACTGTCTGCTCAAAATATACATACTGGATCACCCACTCCTGGATCCTCATGCTGAAATACCTGTGAAAACTAAGCTTGTTGTCAAGAAGCTGAACCTATAAAGGTATCTCTGTGGAATCATCATCTGCCCAACCACCTCCATACTCGATCATGACTATCAATAGGGAGAACTTGTCTCGCCACATAGAACAAGTCCCTGCAAGCCCTCTCAAAACCATCCAAGAGTAAAGTATGTTGCTCTCTGGCGCAACCTGGGCCATCATAAGATGAAACAACCCACTAACCAAATGGACTCCTAGATCCCATGGAAAAATTTGAAGTTCATCACTTCCAATCCTCACTAACTGCTCATGTGTCATACTGATAACAGTGAAGCCCTCCATCCTCATCCCAATGAGAATCTGAATCAGTGTCACCCTCTGAGATATCTACTATCCCACGGCCTAAGATGCTCACCAACACGCCCAAGGTCTCAACTGTTTGTCTTTGATGATCCACCTCTATCCTGTTGGATGCAATAAAAACACTCCTATCAGGTGGGCTCGGCCTACCAACTCTCCATGTCCCTTGCCACTGTCTATCTCCCCCTATGTTGTTGTCAATGATGAAAGTATTAAGAAAAGCTAACATAAACATATGTGACCAACTGTAGGACTGGAAAGTATCAAATGCTTTGGTCAATTGCCAGGATTGGACCAAAAACTCATCCACTAGCACCCATGGTGAATAACCGTCTAAACTCCAACTATCGGATACAACAATGGATAACTCCACAAACTATTGGTCAATCACTCTCCCTCCATCACCACTCAGATAGTTGTTGCTACTATGAAGGTGATCTCCCAGAACTATGTGTTGTTGCAAGGGAGAGGAATCTCCATGCTCCACTAAGTGTGTCTCCTCCATGCAATCCAACGTGTCCCCATGAATCCCATTGTACATCTCTCTCATCATCATATGTCCAAGGTGTACTGTCGAATCAACCTTTGTGTGGATATCAATCAATTCTGGAACATGAATGAAAGTGTCCTCGTAACTTCCCCTGGCTCTGGAATCCTCATGTGTATGTGTATGACCAATTGTCTCAGAACTACCCATGAATGGTGGCCCCTGTGACACCCGGACATCCTCCAACAATGTAATTGAGGAACATATCTAACTCTCTGCCGAGATAGATATAGTGTATCTCTGACCAGTCTCCTCAAGGAGCTCATCTAATCTGAACTCTGATTCTTGAAGGGTTGTTTGTGTGCCTTTCAAGAATCCTCGTGTGCTCACCAACTCATGAGTGAGTCGTTCCACCTCAACCTCCTGCTCCCTCAATGCCCTGTGATACATCTTGTCAATCTCCAATAGGTAATATCTATCCATCAATAACTGTTGGTAGTCGACTCTCATCACAGTCACTCTCTCCATGAGTGTATGGAAGTCATCAATGGCAAGTCCCCTATCTGAACTATCATGTGCCATCGAGGCCCTCCAACAATAACCTGCCACCAATGCATGTGTATCATCAATGATCTAGTGGTTGCCATGATCATGTCCTCACTGACTCTCAACTGTCATGTCGTTATACTTCTCGTGTGCTGCTAGTGTATTTTTGTGTGTTTCTTGGGTTACAAATTCCGTCAAATAGTTTGCAAACAAACTCAAAAACAACTATTGACCCCTTTTTTCTACCTGTTGTAAGTTATTTCTGTTGTAGGACTTTAGTCAAATACTTTGTGAACACCCTAAAAACTCAATGTAGACCCCCATGGTTGCTGCTGTTAAGTTCATGATTTGTTGATTGGTTTTTCTTGATGTGATTGTCAATGTACAAACATGTGTTTCGTGCCAAATAAATGTGTATAGTGCAAGTAAATTATAACAACCACAATGCCATAGAAATAACTCAACCAAATGACAACAATATACCAAGAACTGAGCTGATTTATTATTAATTTTGCTGACCTGTTAAATGAGATAACCAACAGTATGGTTCAGATCAACCCTCTCCTTTGAATATGCAGCTCCTGCAGCAACAGATTCATCCCTTCCTCCAAGGAAAGCAACCCCAACAAAGAGAACTCAGCCCAAGAACAGAAATCAACCCCAACCACCAATGCTTGGTTCCCAACAGCAAGAACTCTGCCTTCAACAAGGAAACTTGGCCCCAATCAACACTAATCTCAGCTAGCAAGAGAACTTGGCTTCTCTACAGCAGGAACTCGGCCCTGGTTTGAAAACGCAACCCCAAACAGCAATAGATACACTCCCTTTGATCAGAAAATCGGCCATCAAGGAAAGGATTCGACCCTAGCACTATAGCTCTGCCCAGCACATTTAAATCGGTCCCTTAACAGCCACAAATCGGTCCAGCCAGAGTAGTATGGCTTCCCTCCAACATAATCGGCCTTCTCTTAAGAGATTCTCCCTCCCGTAATAAGGAACTCGGCCTGCATACAAATAATAGAGCCTACACAACAAAATACTTCCCTAGAAGTGTATATCTAGTTCTACAAATGAGAACCGCTCTGCAATGGAATAAATCGGTCCCCTCAAGTCTGCAAATCTGAATATGATCTCAAACAATAAAATCAATTGAAGAACCTGAATGATTCTCCCTCTAACTGGGCTAAGGTGGAATCTTTCATCGCCGAAACCAAGCTTGATCAGCTAGGGTGGATCTCTCACCACCGAAACCAATCCTAACTAGAGTTTACTCCAAACCCCCAAAGGTTGCAGGGACTCTCCAAATCAAATTAGAAAATGATCATCAACATAATGGAAGAATATGAGCTCCTATATCTTTTTTATACCCTCTTTCACCTTTTTCCCTTTGAGTGATTTTTAATTCATCTTTAATATTTTCTCATAAAATCATTTTATTAATAATTAATTCACCTTTTTAACCCTGGAAAGTGATTAATTCGCCTTTATGACTTCTCTCACCACTGAAAGTCTCTTTTCATCATCCCATCCTGTAAATATTTTCACCACGGTTCCAGCGAGCTATTACACTAAGGTATTTCTCCAAGAAACAAACTCTAAATAGTACCTTTAGTGTAATTAATTAAAATATGCCCAATAATAACCACGTTTTACGGGAATCGTTGAAATGCAACAAAACCAAGAACAAGTTGTGCGGAATTGATCATGATGATGAATAATAGTAAATAAACTAAGTTGAACCCCATAAAACTCCTCCAAACCTTATGGGCTCACTGATGACCTAGTCTCACCCCTCTGACCTGGCTGACTCAAGCCTCATGGAGTAACTCTAGCCGCATAACAAGGGAATCCAGAAATGGGGACATTACAGACGTCAACCCCTAGCCCTTGACGACATCTTCTTGGCTAGGGTTTTGGTGGATGATTTGGTTCCAAAGATGATTGGCATGGCTTGGAGAGAGGAGACATAATGTTTGCCTTTGGAGGAATAGTGTAGCCCTCTCCTAGCTTGACGCCACCTTTTGGAGCATGACATCACTCCTTTTAGGGTTTTATGATGTATTTTTGTATTTTGGCATTATGTTAGAGACAAATTGAGGGGTCGACCCAATTTCTATTTTGTAGTTGACATTTTATGTGAACAGTTTGTGTTAGGATTGCCTCATATAAAAAGGCAAACATTATTTTCATTTTGGATCATCACAACTCTGACTTGAGAGACTTTACTTCTGAAATTTTTTCCCTCTAAGAGTCATTGACTATCTCTCTCTCATGCACTATGCTTGGAAGGTCACTTGTGGATGATTTTTGTTGATTTTGGATGGGAATTTCTGCAATTAGGGTTTTATCTCTTGGTTTCTTGGATGAAGTAAGTGAATTTTCTGCAATTTATTCTTATGTTATTAATATTTCATGGTAAATTTGTTATTTATGCTAGACGTCTTGCTTGGTGAAACCCTAAGAGAGGAACATAAGTGCTTCTTCCTCTCACAAGGTGATTTTTGTCCAAAATTTGTAGAAGTATCCTTGCTAGGATTAGAACCCTAAAGCCCTAAAGTGCTAGCACTTTAGGATTTCAGCCCTAAAGTTTTGATCTTTGACCTAATTCAAGCTACAAGAAGGGAGGAACAATTTCTAGGGCCCAAATGTGCTTGCACCCTAGAAATCTTTTTCCTCAAGATTCAAATCCTAAGGCCCAAATGTGTTTGCACCTTAGAGTTTGAATTCTACCTCTTAGTTCCGGATCAATCTTCAAGTTTAGTTGCATTTGTTGTTATAAGACTCCATAACCCAATAAAGGCATTGATATAAGAATCTATTCTCTTGGTGAACTAGTTGACAAACAATCTCTTCTAAAACTCTCAGGCTCTCTACTAACTTTACTAGCACTAACATTGGCAAACTCACTAATTTTCTTGCTGCTGTTATAAAATTTTGCTACAGCCACCTGAAAACACTTTAAATTGTTGCATAAACTCATAGAAAGGTGGCCTAACTCATTCAGAAATTGCATCTAACTATTGAATAATGTTCTATTGGATGTATGCTAAGTTTTCATGGTCAATTGTTGCATTTCTGATCATTAATTGTTGTTGTTGTTGCAAATTATTTACTGCCGTCATATAATTGTTTACTGCTGCAAATTTGTAAAAGTCATTGAAAATTATCTTGTCTAGTGTCATAGAGGTTATTCTTGCATAATTTAGCTTGGAAATTGTTACATATATGCTGCAAAGTGTTCTTGTTCTGGGAAGGTACTCAAACAACTTCACACCTCTTATCTTTCCTTGACCTAGACCAATCTTTCGTTGATCAAGAGAGGAGATGGTAGGCTTGGCTACAATACTTGCTATTTGATCCCTTGAGGTCACCAGATAAACCTCCCTTGTGGTGGACCTCTTCCATCACAAAAACAAGGAAAATTATTACTAATGTGACAGTGGTAGGTTCTTCCATAGTTACGCGAGGATTTGGAAGTCTTTTGTTGGGCTTTGCATAAGTACAAATCCTGCAATAACAATAGACATAGTGACTTCGGCAGATATCTTGAATATGAATAATTGTAGCTTCAAAGAAAACTTTGCATTCACTACTTCTTCTCTAAACAACTTATTCAGATTATCCAACATTTCCTTGGATGATTTTTCCAGATCTACATGATGCAACTCGGAGACTGAGAGAACAAAGCCAATAAGAACTTTAACTTTCTCATCTTTGATCTACCATTCTAGTAATTTATTTGGATCTGTAGGCGATTGCTCAGTCCCTTTTACTATTCCCCACGGGTTTTTGTTCATCAACTACATCTGGATTTTTGTAATGTTCCTAACTTGGCTAGTTTGGGAAACACTGATAATATGATGTATCTATTGTAGATAATTCAATGTTACAACATATAAATGACTATATAGATGATACATGTGACAAAAGACTACAAATCTTATATTATGATATCTCTGTGAGTACAATGTCGAATGCGGCTGAATAAAAATGAATCACTCGGCTAGATCAAATGACAAAAGGATCTCAGTCGGAATACAATAAGCAAACTAAATGATAATTCCCGATACTAGATGAGCACTGTGAGATCAATGGCTGAGCTGGAACTATGGCAGCTCGCACGGTAACTGTTGAAAGTTTGAAAAGTTTTCCCTCATGACTAAACCTCTCGGAATGGCCTGGAAACTGTCCCAAATGTTGCGCCTTGCTCTAGCTCTCAGTCCTGGTGACTGACCGGCCCCTCTGCTGGTGTGTATGGACCCCAGATGGATCCTGCAAGGGGAATGCACCCCTCTCTCACTAGAAAACTACGCCCTAGTAATTCCACCATCGAAATGGGTTGAGATGTGTCTCAAAATGATCGCCTCGCCTATTGTGAAATGGGTCGAAAGGGTTTCCCTGGATCTAACCTGATGATCACTCGGGAACCTCGGATGTGTCCGCCCAAAGTGTCGCACACCCAGTGTCTGGAAAATGCGCCCCAGATGATTCCTCCTTTGGAATTTGACGAGGAACTAGGCAAAATATGTGCCTTGCCTTCCTCTCAACTGGGTCAGAGGGGAATCTTTGAACTCTTCCTGGATGGGACAAGTCGATCCACTGAACCTCCTTAGAAGTTGCACCCCCATCCTGAACAAGTGTGCCATTGCTGTTGGAACCTGTGTAACTGCTACTGAAGAATGATGGAAGATTTGTGTGATCTTCCCGGTGACTAGGGTGTGTCTCTCAACACCGAAATCAGCCAACTGGTGTCTTCCTCCTGGAATCCACTGAACTATCTCTCCTGAGATGCGACTCTCTCCTCAATGACAAGTAAAAATCTAAATAATGATGAATTGGGTCACTGAACCTTCTCTTATAGTTGCCCGAAACCCTAATTCATTGTTGAAACCCTAATTTGTTGTTGACTTCTAATTTTAGCTCGTCTGTTCTATTTTTAGCTCAAATTGGCTGAAAAGCACTTTTAACCACTTTTAGCTCAATGTCACTTTCCGAATATAACACCTTTGATTGGAGTGACCTCTAGTAACCCTGTTTACCCCTTCCTGGCCCTGGCTATAGTCTAACAAGGTGGTTTAGACCATTAAGCCTCCTCTCTGGAGCTCCTATTTGGAAAGGGACATTACAGTTCTCCCTTCCTGAAATTGCTTGTCCTCAAGCAATACCAATCCAGGGTGTTGCAACACCTGCTCGCTCTCTCAAGTAGCATCCTCTACTGGAAGCCATCTCCATCTAATCAAACATTCTCTGATGACCCTACTCTTCAGTTTCCGCTCCCGGAACTCCGGTACCTCCTTCGACAACAAATCCAACTGTCCCTCCTCATCCAATGGGGGAAGCTCCTCTGATGTGCTAATGAATTGTCCCACTGCTTTTTTGAGGCAAGATACATGGAACACGTTATGAATATTTCTCCCCTCTGGAAGTTCTAACTCATAAGCAACCTCACCTACTCAACGCATGATCCTGCAAGGGCCATAAAATCTGGGCTTGAGCTTCTCGGGCCCACTCTTTTTCAGAGATGACTGTCTGTAAGGTTGGAGTCTCAAGAAAACCAAATCCCCAACCTCTAAGTTGTGCTCTATCCTGTGCCTGTCAACACTCATCTTTTGTCGGTTTTGTGCCATCTGCAAGTTCTCTTTCAGTAACTTGAGAATCTCTTGACTCTCTATGATCCAATCCTTGGCCCTGAGAGCTCTTCTCTCCCCGAAAACCAAGTCTACCAAAGTGGGAGAATCATATCCGTACAATGTCGGAAGGGTGTCATACCAATGGACATGTGGAAAGTGGTGTTGTAGCAATGCTCTCCTAAATGTAGCCACTTGACCCATGTTCTCTGTTGTCCACCTACATAGTTCATCAAATATCCTTCAACCCACTTATTGAGGATCTCGGTCTGCCCATCTGTCTGAGGGTGATAGTTGGTGTTGGGTGTCAGCTCTGTCCCCACCAATCTAAACAACTCTCTCTAGAATGTTCCAATGAACCGACTGTCCATGTCACTAATGATGTTCCTCGGCAACCCATGAAGTCTGAAGACCTCTCTGAAGAATAGCTCAACTACCTGAATTGTGTTGTACTCTGTCGGTATGGCATAAAAGTAAGAAAACTTGGTTAACCTATCGACCACTACATAGATACAGTCCTTACCCTGGACCTTGGGTAGGCCTGTGATGAAGTCCATTGATATACTTTCCCATTTCTGCTCTAGAATGGGGAGCGACTGAAGTAGCCCTGCTGGAAGAGTATGCTCTGACTTGTTCTACTGGCAAGTCACACACTCACTAATGTGTCTCATAACATCTTGTTTGAGGCCCTTCCATGAGAACCTCTCCCTGATCTGTCTGTAGGTTTTGAAAAACCCTTGATGGCCTGCTAGTGGTGAATCATGAACTGATGTGAGGATCTTCTTCTTGAGCCCCGAATCTAGCACCAAGTAGACTTTGTCCTTGTAGAATATGACATTGTCAATGACCCTATACCTGTCATCCTGTATCTGCCCATCCATAACCTCACAAGCAAACTTGTTCTTCGAATATTCCACTAACAAGTGGGATTTCCAATCTGTTGAAATCTCCATCAAAGAACATGTCGCAGGTCTCCTCAATAGTGTATCGACCACAATTTTTTTCTTCTCCTTGACATACTCTATATCGAAATTGAATGCATGGACCTTCGTCACCCATTTCTGCTGGTGCTCACTGAGGTCTTTTTGCTCAAGGAAATAATTCAAGTTGTTGTGATCTGTCTTGACCACGAATTTGCTGCCCACCAAATATTGTCTGAATTAGGTCAAGGCATGCATGATTACCAGCATTTCCTTGTCATAAATGGAGTACAACCTCTCGGGTTGACTAAGCTTCCTTCTCTCAAATACAATGGGGTGTCCTCCATGCATCAAAACTGCCCCAATACCCTCGTTGGATGCGTCACACTCTGGTACACATGGCAAGGTGAAGTCTGGTAATGCTAACATTGGACAAGTGCCCATGATTTTCTTCATGTGATCTGTTTTCGTCCTTATACACACTTGCAAACGTGACCTAACTCTTGCTCACTTAGTGTGTCCTCGGAGGAACAATGCCTAGGTTCAAAGCCCACGCTGTCACTTTGACTTGAACCTCTTCCGTCTAGGCTAACTCTTAGGGAAGCCAAGGGGGGTAGACCCTAGTTACTAGATGAGATTTATAGTTTAATGTTCTAGGAGTTGGTTTTAATTGGTTAAAAGGTTGAGGGGAATCTAGCCTAAGATGTCAATCAGCGAATGCAAGATGCAACTATCTAAGTATGAGAGTCAGACCTTTTCCTAGGGAAACTAAGACTGGTGCCTAAGATTGGGCAATGGGGTCAACTAAGTTAGGGGGATATTCGTTACAAGATAATTACAAGTTACAAAAGATTACAAAAAGATATATACAACTGGATACAAAAGAATATCTAAGATATACAGATTAAGACTAGATACAACATATACAATATACTAACAATTTTACTCGCATGTGCAGGAATTAAAGATACTCAAGATAAAACAATCATCAACACATGAGGCCAAGCATGCTCACAATAGATAGAGTTATGTTGGATTGCTTTTCAATGGCCAAGAGACGCAAAGCACTCAAGACCCAATCAAGAGAATGCCTCCAGGTGGATGCGAACTTCTTGAAGGATCACACCACAAGTACAAGAATTAAGGATAGATGAAAAACGTGGAAAGCCAAATATTCCAAATGAAAGATTTAACCACATAGATATTATTTCTACAACACATCAAAGATAGTTTACATATGAATGTAAATTGAAAGACAATGAGATCAGTGAGCTTGCAAGTGTGTAATTGTATTGTTGATGTTGTAGATTGAAAATTAAATTAAGAGATTAAGTGTGAAATTAATTTTATCCCTATCTAGGTGTCAACCCAAAAACTCTCCTCCCCCTATTACCAAGTGGTTGTTGGATGCTCAAGAAGTGAGGCAACGAGGCCTACCCTAGCTTCACAGTTCAACCCTAAGGCCGAGTACTCCGGAAAACTATCCGTGGCTTTCCTCAAAACCCCAGTTTTTAAATGGCGAAGATGGTGAGTTATGGTGTCCTATTAATTCTAATTAATAAATTTTAGACCTATGAGCTAAATATTGTGAAGTGTGATTGAGTGCTTGTAGCTTGCTCAACAAAAGATTGTCAAATTACTGAAGACGAGTGTGAACTCTTAACAATGAAATTGCAGATTTAGTTCTTAAGTGTTGAATTATTGCATGTAAATGTAAGAACTAAAATGCTTGTGAAACTGAGATCTGAAAAATGCTGAAGCCTAAGGCCTTTAAACAAATGTATTGCAAGTTAAAATTTAGTTTCCGAAAAAGGCCTTGGGGACCCAAACCAGAATTAATGATTGAGTTCTTAGTTTATTAGATTGCACATGTGAAGTGTAAGAGCTGAAAGTAACTTGCAGAATTGTAAAAGATGATTACTTTAAGCCTTTATGAAACTAGTGTTAGCATGCGCATGTGTAAGATAAAGATTAGATAAACTGAAACTTGCATGCAACAGAAAATAAAGATCTAATCTAAGCCACCACGGGCTCTAAGCTAGCATGTGTTAAGTGTGAGATCTACTATAGATTATTTTAGCTTTAAGTATGCATGTAGAAATCACGACTAATCTAGCTAAGTTTGTAAAGTAAAGACTGAAGGAAAGGAAAGCAAACCGCTTGGGCACAACTCCTTTGGGCTTGCGTTTACAGTATTTTAGAGAGGAAAAAAGGATGAGAAACTGTTACCACTTCAAGGAGTTGTTCTGAGGGTGTGTTGTGTATGAAAATTGGGCAGCATGCCCTCTTGTCCTGGTAAGAACTTGCAAAAATCAGCAAGCTATTGCTTGCTGATTTGAACTGCAATACATTCAACAAAGTTATGAAATTTATGTTTTTAAGCAGAAATTTCTTGCATACAAAAACCAGAAAATTGTATTGATTAAGTGACCAATCTAAGCATGTTAGATACCAAAAACCGAATCTGAAAGAATGAGGAAGAGGATAGAGAATGCTAGTGAAGTGTAAGCGAAGATGAGGGTACATTCATCCTTGAAGCTATCCCACCAACTTCATAGAGGTGATCTGCAAAACTTAAACCAGAAGTGAGATGGAACAACAGATAATATCCAGCATGCATATACAATACAACATAGTTTCTATTATATAAGCATGCACAAAATATATAGATGGGCAACTACACTATTGCCTCACCTAGCCTAGTAAACTAATCTACTCGAGCAACTATTTACCAAAACACAAAGATTCAGAATGATATCACCTCACAATGAATGGAAAATCCAGACTAATCTTGAACGCCACAGTATCCTCCAAAGAAGTTTCTGTATTATTAAATGGGAAGAGGTTGTAGCATCATTGCTACTACAAGCTCTTAAAGAGCCAAAACCAATGAAGCAATGTGGAAGTAATAAGAGAGAGAGGGATGGGAAGAATTCGGTAGCATAACAATACTGTGAAGAATGATGTGAAATGAGGGAGTGAGAGGTCTCTTAAATAGCCTTGAGGGACCAATATTGAGGGACCAAGAGACCCCTCTTGGATCTTTGACAAGTTTCAAACATCCAAGGGGAAAGAACTCAAGCTAAATAAGGCATGTAGCTTTTAGGGTAGGGGCGAAAATGGTAAGTGAGGAAGAGGATGGGTGACAAGGCAAAGCAAAGAGGGCGTATTGGCCATGAGGAAGGCCCACGCATTCTTTAAAAGTGAGTTTCCTTGCTTTTAATGGAAATGTTTCTATCTCCACGTGATGTTTTTCCATTCATCAAAAGAGGAAGGCGTGAATTACTAAAGGATGCGTGAGCTTTTGAAGGGAGGAAAGCGTGAGCGTGAGTACGTGGGGGTGAGTGGAACGATGAAGTGGCATGAGGGAGGAATCGTATAGGAGGGAGAGGGGACCCACGATCTAAAACAAAGAAAACTCCAATTTAGAATTTGATGTTTCCACGTGAGTTAAAGGAAATGCGTGAGGGGAATGCGTGAGGTTAGAAAGAGTGTGGAGTCCACGCTCTTGGAGTGTGGGGGAGTGTGTGTGTGTCACACTCCAAAAGGATGTGGATGGGTAGAGAGGGTCGTGTGAGTGGAGGGAGAGGCCCCACGTTTTAATTAAGTGAGTTACAAACTTCACGTGGGAGATGGGGGACGTACTCTTCAATTGAGAATTAAAATAAAAGGTGGATACTAAATTAAAGTGGGTTTAAGGGGTAGGTAAAGGTTAGGAATAGGTTAGGTGGGTCCCTCTCATCATTAATGCCACTTACTTTACTTGATTTGGACCATTATTACAAAATTTACATTTTCCCATGTTCTGGGTTTGGCAATTAAAACCACCATTTTCTCGAAAAACTCCTAAGTGGACAAAAAACCTAGCAAAACTCGTCGGACTGAGTTGAAACTTGGTCCATGGGTTTAGGGGGTCTCATTAGCTTTATTTTGAGTACAAATACCCCTATCAAAGATCCCGGGACCTAATTTTTACATTAATTACCCATAATTAATTAATTAATTCAAAACCTAAAAAAAAACCTAGCTATACTTGACGGAATCCCGCGAAATTTCGCATGTTGTCTTACATGGTCATTTAAAACATTCCTAAACACTAGATACCTAGGAATGACTTCATTAGAACGTCTTCCACCACTTTGGAGGATTTATTGGGTGGGAGTGAAAAACTCAAGGGAGATTAGCCCGGCTGGTTAGGCCACATTAACCTCCTAAGGATAAAAAACACTCAGTGAAAGGGACTCTCCTAATGAAAAAACCCCAAGGAAACTGACCTAACATGATTCATGTAGACCTATTACATTATAAACCTGCGCAGGGGTGCAGTAATCCCGCTTACAAAACTGTGTGCTGTAGCAAAAAAAATGCCCTGTAGAACCAATTAGTCTTCAACATGTTTGCATCTGTTGATGCACATCTTCATGGTATATGGAGTTGACCCCCTAGTTGAAGAGGCGGTCAACATGATCAAAGGCTTTCTATCACTCCTCGGTCCAGATGAAAGCCACATGCTTGGTAAGATTCGTCAGTGGTGCTCCAAGCTGAGAAAAACCC
Source organism: Picea engelmannii (assembly GCA_009831015.1). Taxonomy (NCBI): domain Eukaryota; kingdom Viridiplantae; phylum Streptophyta; class Pinopsida; order Pinales; family Pinaceae; genus Picea; species Picea engelmannii. The sequence continues at coordinate 67,898 of ML784772.1, read as the reverse complement.
CGCACAAACCGCCTATAATAGTTGCACAGCTTGAAGAAACTCCTCAAATTTATCACGTTCCTGGGTGTTGGCCAATCCAGAATGGTCCCGATCTTCTCCTAATGTGCCTATACCCCCTATGCACTGATGAGGTAACCCAATTAAAGTAGAGTTGTCATACCGAACTCACACTTGGACTCTTTGGCGTATAATGATTGTGCCTCCATGTTGCTCAATACCTCATCCAGGTGCCTCATATGCTCCTGTCATGTCTTGTTGTAGACCAAGATGTCGTCGAAGAAAACCAAGACTGATTTCCTCAACTAATACCTGAATATGGTTCATGCAAGACTGAAATGTAGCTGGTGCATTGGTTAGCCCAAATGGCATAACCAAGAACTCAAAATGTCCAAAGTGACATCGAAATGTCGTCTTCTCTATGTCCTGCTCTCGGATGTTGATCTGATGATACCCAGAGCGTAGATCAATCTTTGAGAAAAAAACTGCCCCATGTAGTTCATCCATCAACTTGTCAATGCACGGGATAGGATATCAGTTCTTGATGGTTTTCTTGTTCAAGGCCCAATAATCAATGCACATCCTCATGGTACCATCCTTCTTCAGAACTAAGACAATTGAAGAGGCGAATGGGCTGTTGCTCGGTCTGATGTGTCCCATCGCTAGCAATTCCTTAATTGCTTTCTCTATCTCATCCTTGAACCTCTTAGGATGACGATAGGTGGGTGTGATCATAGGTTTTCCCCCCTTCTCCAACTCAATGGTGTGCTCAATGTTAATGTTTAGCCATTATTATAGTTCTTTGCAATATCAATAATAATAAGAATAATCTTTGAAGTTACATTATTTCAACACTCCCCCTTAACAAGAAGGGTATTCTTCGGTAGCATCATGCGAGAGAGAGAGGACAACATCATCAACAGCATCAGGTAGGAGGAAAGCATCATCAATATCATATTGGCTGGTGTATTTATAAATCATCGAAACTTTTCTTCATCAACAACATCATCATTCTCAAAGGAATGCCATCATCATCTGCATCAATATGTATTAGTATAAAAACTGATACATCATCATCATCATCACAGCTCAAGGTTGGCCCATCACAGTACTGGACTAGCTCTATGTCACAGCTGTTAAGCTGGTAGCTCAGTGCAAGTCACATCTTGCTTTACGTCTAACAACTAGGTCAGAAGCAAGGTATACATCATCTTGCTTTACGTCTAACAACTGGGTCAGAAGCAAGGAACACATCATCTTGCTTTACGTCTAACAACTAGGTCAGAAGCAAGGAACACATCATCGTCTTGCTTTACGTCTAACAACGAGGTCAGAAGCAATGACTCATCTTGTTTTACGTCTAACAGCGAGGTCAAAAGCAAGGATCACATACATCGTCATGCTTTACGTCTAACAACGAGGTCAAAAGCAATGAATCATCTTGATTTACGTCTAACAGCGAGGTCAGAAGCAAGGATCACACACATCGTCATGCTTTACATTTTGTTATCGCTCATTTTGTAGTTTAGGTCAGGTAGCTGAAAGGTAAGGGTCAAACTGGCGTAACAGGAGCTTCCCCACCCACTGTCACCTCGATGGGGGGCTCTTTCTATTTAGGGTGGCTAAGCCCAAGGGAGACGTCCCTAGTAATCTGGGGTTTTTAAAGGCAAAGGCTTTAAAGGATTAAGGTAAGTTTTCCCTTCACAGATTACCGCCAAGAAGATAGTCAGAAACAGAAGAATCACCTGCTTGTGAGACAAGACAATAATGATACTAGAACATGCGACAATGGTTAGTACTTCATTTAATTAATGACTATCAACATTTTAGTGTATATGAGTATAAATAGCAGTAAATATTGACGAAGTCAATGTTTGCAATAATGGCAATGGCAAATTAAATTCACTTGTCAATAAATACCAAATGATATAGCATCCAATGAAAATATTTAATCCTTGAATTAATCAAATGCATTAACTATCATCAATTACTCACATACAAAGGTTGTTGCGTCAGGCTTATTAGAGGTGACGTCAACTTTCTTCTAGGGTTAGTGTTATAGACAAAGAGGTCGACGTTTTGCAAATAAGCCAATGAATTTTATCAATTCATCAATGTCTATTATTAGATGACTAAGCCACAACGTTTTCTATCAACCAAGAGCTCAAACAAGGCATGATGTCATCATTAATTTGAGGGTTAGTAGACGTTAGGGTTAGTTAGGGTTTCAGATTTGAGAGTTTTGAAAGATTGTTTTTGGCATAACAAACTCAACGTTGAAGATAAAGATCAGTGCCTTAGGGTATTATGGAGTCAAAGAGCAAGGGAAAGATCTCGGGAGGACTAAAATCTAAAGACTAGAGAGTTAGGTTCTATGGTGTTGCAATGGCAGGGCCCTAGAATCAAAACCCTAAGGGGAGGAGGCTCATTCCGGTGTTGCTTAAGCAAGGCCTCATGCTCCTCCCTCTTTCTTTAAATATACTTGGCAAAACGGCTAGCTTCTAAACACAAATCTAAGGGAGAAAGGTGTTGCAAGAGCAAGGCCCTTCAAACCCTAAAAAGGTCAAAACCCTAGGTGTAGAATCAACTAGGCCTAGGACGTCCTCTTTCTTCAACTTATATCTCAAAGCTAACTCAGAAAAATGATGATTAGTGTAGCAACAGCTAGGCTATATCTTCCTTAATCAATGGCTAAAACAAGTTTCTTGATCATGGGGACATATAGCAAGGACCTACTTGTGTGCTTGCTACCTAGGGTTTCAAGATTAAGCAACATAATAGCAATGAAATAGTAAATGTAAGAGATTTAGCCTACAACCATTCATTCAAGAAGTTTTGCATGAAAAATACACTTACAAATCATGAAGAGTGCTTATCAAACCCTAGTTGTAAACCTTCCAATGAAAGAAACACCATAACATGCTAAGAAAGTCCTCCAACAAGAGTTGCGCCTCACTTCCAAGAGCCAAAATACCAAGACAAAAGACTAAAAATGATCTCTCACAAGAGAGTGAGTTATGTTATGTTCAAAATGAGGTCCAACGTCCTCTATTTATACCAATCTTATGACCTTTAATTAAAAAACAGGTCATTAAAAACAGTCGACAAGGCCGACCTTTAAAATTTACACTGTTTTCACATTAAATGCCAAAAAATGTCATAATATGAGCTAAAAGGGAGACGTCAATCCCTTTTGAAGGAGACGTTGGCCCTTTTTGGGCAGGCTCAGCATCCAAGAAGCCAAATGTTGGCCCCTTTAGGGCTTCTCCAAGCTGCCACACATGCCAAATGATCCCAGCACACTGCCACACGCTCCAGACAACGTCCAGCTGCCTCAGGTGACGTCCTGTCCATCAAAAGCAAACGTCCCATCTGCAAGTAGGTGATCCCCCCTAGGCCGGGCTCTGCCAAAGTGTCCTGGGTGGAACGTCCTAATTCCTTCTCGTGCAGTGGCTCATCACAATGTTGTCCTATCTCTGCCATCCCAACAACCATCTGATGGGCTCTTCATCCCCATGGAGGTCCGAGCTAATCATCTCCCCATGTGTACCGGTCCACTGGTACCTGTCCGTCGGGTATGGTCCTGCACATCAAAAACTACGCCCTCCATGGGCTCATCAATCCTCGGGATCATAGCAATGTCAATCATATTTCATCATTAAATTTATCAAATACATGCATGAAATCCCTAACATATCATGTAAGAGCTCAAAGACATTACACATATCTACTATACAAAGCTGAAGAAACCAACAGAATAACCTATTGGGCTAATACCCACAAGAAAAGGAAAGTTTCCTCAGAGGATTATTCAAGCCATGTTCATGAAGTGATATGGTCTAGGGATGTCCAGTCATAGTAAGATCAGGGGTAGGTGTTGTCCGTGGGTGCCTCTGTAGGAGGTGAGATGTACCCACCATGGATGCACTTTTTCCAAGCCCCTTTATTGCCTTTATTCTTTATTTATTGCTTTTCTTTCTTTTTACTTCAAGGTCTGACCAGAGGACACAGCCTTGGCGTGGTGACCAAAGCTGATAGTGTTACCCACTGGTATCTTCACAGAAATGATAAGGCTGGCTCGTGATGAGACCCCTTTTCCTTGGCCATGCAACCAAAGGTCATTGCCCTGGCGTGGTGACCAAATAATGGCAATGTCATATTGTTGGATACCTATGAACATAATGGACCGGCTCGTGATGAGACCTCCCATCCTCTTGGTTAGATCTTGTTTTATTATTTTTCTTAGGTCCCTTTAGTTTCTTATCGAGAGGCCTTTTATTGCCTTCTCGGGGATCCCTGGGTGAAGCATCTCTAAGTTTTATTTCCTATGGATTTTATCTTTTACCAGCTGCTTTTACCCCCTGGGCCTTTAGCCCCTTCTTCCCACAGGACAAAGTGTAACCCCCAAAAGGTCATCCTAATCGCTGGACTAGGGGAATGGGATGGATGTGTGGGAGATAAGATGTAAAATGATAGATGACTCTGCAAATCCCCCTTGGTGGCTAACCAAACCCATGAATACAAGCTTGCTAAGTCACCCCGTTAATCCCCCCAACAATGGTCAAGTGGATTAGTGTAAGATCCAAGCAGTTATCCGAAATGTAAGGAGCCTGATGCATATACAAGAAGGTTATAACGATCAAACATGACACATACCATGATACCTTGGACCAATTACCTCATGAAGCAAGAGTCTTATCTGATGCAAGTCCAAGCCGATGGTGATGGAAGTTGCTACTGCTAACAGGACAAGTCTGGCGAAGAAGAAGAAGGATGTGCCCTCCAGGGCCATGCTCAGGTCAATCCTGCTCTCGGTACTTCATGTCTAGGACCTGTGGGCCTCGAGACATGATATCCTAGTTATCCCTATATATCGGGGATAACACGTCTAACAGCGAGGTCAAAAGCAATGACTCATCTTTCTTTACGTCTAACAACGAGGTCAAAACCAATGACTCATCTTGCTTTACATCTAACAGCGAGGTCAGAAGCAAGGAACATATATAATCCCCCTTTCAGGGAGTGTCCTTTCGGACTATACCAAGCTTATCTCGAAAGTGTTCAAACTTTACACGAGATAGAGGTTTGGTCAAAACATCAGCAGCCTCTTCATCCGTGCTAATATACTGGAGCTTCAAGGCTCCTCTTTGTACCATGTCGTGGATGAAATGATAGCGGATCTCTATGTGCTTCGACCTGTCATGGAATGCAAGATTCTCTGTCATTTTTTATGCAGCTTTGGCTGTCACATAGAATCACGGTTGCTCTCATCTCTAAGTCAAATAGGTCAGTCAGCACCTTTCGAAGTCATATAGCTTCGCAGCTAGCAGAACATGCGGCAATGTACTATGCTTCCGCTGTGCTGAGAGCAATACTGGATTGCTTCCTACTCTGCCACGAGATCATGGCTGATCCCAAACTGAAACAGCATCCGGAAGTGCTTTTTCTGTCAGCAACGCTTCCTGCCCAATCTAAATCAGTGTATCCACTCAATGTGAAGTCATGATCTCCATCATAGCTGAGACCATAGTCCATTGTACCTTTAAGGTACCTCATCACATGTTTTGCAGCCACTAGGTGAACACGTCTGGGCTCTACCAGAAATTGACTCAAGGTGTTCACTGCAAAACAAATGTCTGGTCTGGTGTTCGTCAGGTACATCAGCGATCCAATAATCTGTCTGTGACTCTGTACAGTGTGGCATCAATCAAATCTGACAAAGTATCATCCAACAACTTCAGCTTCGCTTCCATGGGTGTATTCATGGACTTGCATTCCAGCATGTCGAATCTCTTTAAGATTTAGACCGTGTATTTCCCTTGGTTAAAGAAGATCCTCTCAGGACTCTGCCATACCTCAAGACCTAAGAAATAATGCATTAGGTCAAGGTCTTTCATTTCAATTATGAGGCAAGTCTCTTTTTACATTCATCGATGAACTTTTCTTCTCCAGTTAAGAATAAGTCATCCACATATAGCAGTAAGATTATTGGCTCATTATCCATAATTTTGAAGTAGAGATTTGACTCAACTTTACTCTTGGTAAAGCCCAAGCTCGTCAAGAAACTGTCTATACGGCCATACCAAGCTCTAGGAGCTTTCTTCAATCCGTATAAGGCTTTCTTCAATCTGCAGACATGAGACTTCCTTCCTTCAACCTCAAATCCTTGAGGTTGCTCTATATACACTTCCTCTTTGATGACATCGTTTAGGAAAGCTGTCTTCACGTCCATCTGGTGCAGCTTCCACTTCATCTTAGCTGCAAGAGCTATGATGGTCCTGATCGAAGTGTATCTGGCTATAGGAGAGAATGTCTCTTTATAGTCAATGCCTTCCTTCTGGGAAAAGCCACGAGCGACAAATCTTGCTTTATACTTCTCAATACTTCCATCAGCAGCATGTTTTATTTTGAAGAGCCATCTGTAGGATACCCCATCTTTATTCTTTCGGTCTGGGAACTATTTCCCATACTTCGTTCTTCATTATGGATTGGTATTCCTCTGTCATGGCATCTACCCATTCTTTTCTCTGAATGGCTTCTTCAAAGAAGGTAGGCTCCTCATCTAGGAGATCACACATCAAAGCCGTGTAACTGGAGAATGGATTTGGTCTTTTCACCTGTCTCGTAGTTCCTTGGGGAACACCGTACTTCTCTCCATCTTGAATAAGCTCTCTAGCCCAAGCTGGATTTCTTTTATGGAGGATCGTCATCTGAGGAGGTTCTTGCACTTCTACTATGTCATGGTCTTCTAGAAGTTCCTCATTAGGTTCTACAGCTCTTGGGAACCTCCCTCATAGAATTATTGGGGATTACGGGTTCCTCTTCACATACCTCTTCAAGCTGGCATATTTTAGATTTCTTGAGCATTGCATCTTCATCGAAGGTCACATCCCTGCTGATCTCAATGTAATGTTGACCCGGTATATAGATTCTGAAGGCCTTGGAGACCTCATGGAATCCCACAAATATTCCCTTCTTTCCTGAAGGGTCCAGCTTGCTTCTCTTTTCTTTAGGTATATGAATAAACACTGGACAACCAAATATTTTGAGATGGCTTACCTCTGGCTTCTTTCTGGTGAACATCTCTTCCGGTGTCTTGATCCCAAGTGTGTTATGGGATAATCAGTTCTGCACGTAAATAACTGCCATTGCTACTTCTTCCCATAAGCACATAGGAAGATCTTGATCTTCACAACTTCCAGCATGATTCTGTTCTTCCATTTAGCTACACCGTTCTGTTGTGGATTGTAGGGAGTAGTGAGTTCCCTCTTGATTCCCACATCTTTGCAGATGTTCACAAATCCTTTTGAGGTGTATTCTCCTCCATTATCTGACTCATTAATGAAGGACGATGGCATTGGGCCACACACATCTGAATGAATGAGTTCTAAGCCTCCTTCTGCCTTGGTGTCCCTCTTCGAAAACGGGTTCTTGATGTTCTTCCCTTGTTCACATCCATTGCATATGCCTTCATGGTCACCTTTGAGTTCTAGTAAACCTGTGACCTCTTTGCATATGTATGGTAGTGCCTTGTAGTTGATGTTAGCCAATATGCCAAGATTCTTCAATGGCGTGGGTCATGGTATCTTCTGAGTGACCCTTTAGCTTATGCAAACTACCTTCTTCTCTTCAAATGATGATTGCTTCATCTATGGTCTCTTCTTTGTCACGTTGCCTTCTACAGCCTTCACCATAGCTTCCTCAGGGTTATTACATGTGACCTGGAGCAAGGTCAACAAAACAACAAGCAAGAGTAATATCCCTCTGATAATATAAAGCAATAGCACGAACAATCATCACAGTAGCTCCTTTAGAGCTATCACTTATAATTTATCTGAAGCAAAGATTAAAGGTAAGGAATACAATACAAAATGAGGTCAACACTCTTATAGTGTTGTGACCAAGCATTCTTCCATGGCAACCTGGAACTAACACACAAGGCTTCTCCTAGAGGAGATGTTAGTTGTATCAGGCAAGGTATATACCTCTATATGCTCACATGTTATCAGGTATAATACTTTACAAAGACTGCGATCTCAACTATAGTCATCAATTTTCCATGTGTTCCTTTGAATCTTATCAACTTGATTTAATTAAACCTGGAGCCTTGTCCTCAAGAATGAGTGCTTGCTTTTATTGATGTCACCTTTTTGGAGCTTGACGTCATGCAGGGGCTAGGATGTGGTGGTGATGTGACACTTGGCACCTTGATGAGGATTGGCACCTTGATTTGGTGGAGAGAGGTCCTAGCACCTTGGAAGATGCCTTTAGGAAGCCCAACGTCCCTTCTCCAACCTCGACGACTTGCCAAAAAGTGCCAAAAGTTGCCCAAAAGGAGGGTGACATCATGTTTTAGGGTTTCTTTCATGTGCAAAAGTATGAATTAAATAATATTATTTTGTAAAGGGGCAAGATTAGGGTTGTTGACCCTTTATCTTGTGGTTTACCCTAAATTATGTGAACAAACTATGTTTAAGACATTTTGTATACATAGAGATCATTTGTATCTCATTTGATCATAGCTCTCCCATTGTGAGAAGCCATCTAGCCTAAATTTGCGCCCTCTTTGGGCAATCTCTTCTCTCTTGTGCTCTTGCAATGGTTTTTTAATGCTATTGGTGGAAGAAGTAGTGTGCTACCTCTCTTGGAGTTTTTACATTGCATTTGTGGTGGATTTATCTTGGTAGGAGGAGGTCTATCTTGCCATTTCTTGGACTAGGTAAGGATTTATCTTGTCGATGCTTCATTTGCCTTGTTAAAAGTTTGATTTGCTAAATTTCTTGGGAAGTATGAGGATTTACAACCCCACCATTATCTATCAATTTTGTCTAGATTATTTGTTGCACAAGGTTTTACTAGGAGAAGTAAAAGGGTTTACACCCTCCAAGTATCTCCTAGTTAGCATTTACTTGCCTTGGGATTAAAAGGGTTTACGCCCCCAAGGAGATAGCACTTGTTATATTTTCATTTATTTGACTCCATAACCCAATAGCTAAAAGCACTAGAAATAATTGCATTGGAGAAATAAAATCTTGCATTGCTTAACGTGAAAACTCGGGATTTTGAGGTTGTCTAAATTAGAATCAATTCTATGCTTTATATGCTTGGTTGAGCAACCAGGGCGTCGCCTTTGGCTAAGTGCTTCTTGCTTCTGTCATAAAATTTTATCTACAGCCATTAGGGCTGCAGAAACTCTAATACCACTTTCTAATTTACTCACAAACCAACCATCAAAAGTTGCTAAAAGTTCCCCCCTATAATCTACTAAACCTAACGCATGTTTTGGGTGGGTTGTTGGCAAGTTTTGATAGTTGATCTCTTGGCTGTAACAACTTGAATGCTGCAGCCATAAGGATGCCAATTATATCTCTGCAATATTATTTCTTACAGCCTTATTTCAAGCTAAAGTCTTGCTCTTTCGTTCTCAAGTTAAACTGGTATTTACTAGCTTGTCTCTTGCTTATTCTACTAGACTTTTAGCATCTTCATTTGCAGATCTTATTTATAATTTTATTGCTCATATATATTACTGTTTACTGCTGCAATTAGGGACAGAAAGCTTAACTTGCTTGTCCAACTAACATATTACGTGCATAATTGGCTTTTCTTGTGTCTCGGGCAGGTACAATCACCCTTTGCAAGTATTCATATCTCTTGGCAACCATTGGATACCACCAAGACTCTTTTCCAAGCCTTTCCGCACTTAGTTTATTGACCTATAGGGGCTACGCTTCCATCATCCCACTTTTTGTCCCATTTCCCCCTAGGGTCACCAGGATTCCCCCTTTGAGGTGATTACTTCATCTCTAAAATGACGAGAATACCTACCTAAGGTGACAGTGGGTAGGTGTTCTCTTAGTTGTTGTCATTTTGTGGTTGGGTCAAGATTTTCCCAACCTACAACTTGTGTGATAACATTTTTGTGCTGTTGCCGGGGAGGATTTTGAATCCTCTTCTAAACCCTTACGACACTTTGGCAAGCTACCCCGAAGCCTTTCCCTAGCTTGCTTGGAAACTCCACCTAAAGCACGTTCCCTTTCCAACTTTGATGAGCTCTTCTTGAAGTTCATCTAGCGATTCCACATTCCCATAACCCTTCTTCCCTTAATACTTTTCCCCCAGGGAGGTTTAAACCTTCTAAGGTTTACCAAAGAAGGCCTCCCCTCAAGTCTCTCATTGTCAAAACCCTTTTCCAAGGTACCCTTCCCCTTGCTCCAATGGCTCACCCTTGGGCAAAAGACCTTTATAAACCCATTAACATGGCCACCATCCATGGATACCCCAAGACAATGCCAAAAGAGTCTCACAAATGGTTGTCGAAGTTTTGAGGAAACAATGTCACCACTGCAGACGATCATCTCTATGTCGTAGGTCGAGACATGGAAAATGCAGAAGTGGAACATGAGGATGTAGCCATGAGGTTACTAGCCTCATCTTTGACTGAAGATGCCCATAGGTGTTTTAGAGGGCTACTTGATAATCATGTAGCATCTTATGAGGAGTTTGCCAAGTTATTTAAGAACATATGGACAATGAAGAAAGACAATGGGATGCTTGTAGCTCAGTTCAATCAAATAAAGAAAAAGGAGAATGAGACAGTGAGTGAATTTGGCACCAAGTTCGACAGGTTATATAATCAAATTCCGACAGATTTGCGTCCAATTGCTGCAGTAGTTCGACTCCTCCATGTGAATACATTTGATGGGCAACTTCGCTTTATTCTGAACGACAAGAAGCCCACTTCTTTCGCACAAGCCAAAGAGTACAGTGCAGAGATTGAAGAAAAACTCCTTGACTCAAAGGTAGATCCTTTTCAATATCTTTGTGTCAAGGCAAAAGAAAAGACTAAGGCTTACAGTAGCAGTGTTCCTGATCCAATTTCCCTCTTGACTAAGAAGATAGATCAGATGAATACTCAATTTGTCCAAGCACAGAATCAGATCATGGGTCGATTAACTACCATGGAGAGAAATCAATATGCCTCCAGACCTCAGTTTACCAGATAGAAAAGAGATGCCACAGGCTGGAAACCGAGGCCTCAACAAGAGGTAAAGGCCCCTGATACTTTGAAACCAATTGGGATGGTTGACACTGAACAAACTTCGTGGTGTTCTCCGTTCCAAGAGACTCACTGAGAGGATGAGTGTCCCCGATGAGGCGAAGATTCTTCCAACAGTATGAATTTCATGGATATGATCTGTAACTTCCAAGAGGAAGAAATCACACAGTGAGGGGATACTATGATCCTTAAATTATTGACATACAATCATAGGAAGGAACTTAGGAAGAGGGAATATTTGACATACACCAGAAGAAATAAAGCTTCAACCCCTCCATCACAACCTGTCGCTCCCCCTCCATCTGCAGAGAAGGTGGTCCCACCACCTCCACCTCCACTACATGAGTTGCTTCCTAAGCCAACGCCCAAAGATGAGATTCAGTTGAACATAGATGTTGCAACCACATTTGGAAAGTTGAATATGACGATCCCTGTGACAGAAATGTGCAAAATTCCTTCTATAAGGACGGAGGTCTTGAAGTTATTACAGGTAACGACTGAGAAAGAATATCTTCCAATCATTTTGAACACCATGTATATCAATCGAAAAAAGGACAAGAATCCTCCTTTCTACCTTTCACTGGGCATGAATGGCCTCTGCCTGAACAACTGTATGCTAGATTATGGGGCCTCCGAGAATGTCATTTCATTTAAGGTAATGTAAAAACTTGGTTTGAAGACGACCCGACCCTATGGAAACGTATGAGGCATTCATTCGGAAAGGGTCAAGGTTTATGGGTTATGTGAGAACGTTGAGGTCTTTTTGATTGATTTTCCACATATCAACCTCCTTATGAATATAGTAGTGATTGATGTCCCAGATGCTTGGGGAATGCTCTTATCGAGGAGTTGGTTTACTTCCATTGGGGGTTTCCTTAGCATGGACATCACCCATGCACACATTCCCATGGGAGATGGCACTTTTGAGGTATTATATAGTCGAGAGCGAGCTGACAAGCATGTGATGGATCCCAACAGTCCTGACTATACAAGTGAAGATGAGTTTGATGAAGTCCCAGACACCATCGAGTACGATCCACAGGACTTGCATTTCATGCAGGAGGACTCCATAGACACGCTCCTCCCAAGGACAGATGAATACAAAGAGAAACTTGCAAAGTTCCCGGAGAAAGAGCCATAGTCTATCCAAATATTGAAGAAAGAAGATAAAGAAAGTGAAGAAGCCATCAAAGATGTAGTCAACGCAGGACCTCCTTCTTATCCATACATTGAGAATATACCTTACATCAACTACAATGAACGAAGTCTTGCGTTCATGTGCGACAAAAAGAAGGGCAAGCGTAAATATGACCAGAAGGATGATAGCTCATGGCTTGGCCCTTACATCATCAAGAAGAAGTCTGAGAAAGAAAAGTATTACTTGACAGTTTGGATGGGAGAAAGATGCCAATACCAGTGGATGGATCTCTTCTCCTGTCCTATGTTCAGATCACTTGACTTCTTCAGGGCCTAGGCCCCAGGTAAGTAGGTAGGTCATCTTCCTTTCCTTGCATTTGCATCTTGATTACTCATGTTGGTTTAGATGCATTTCATCTTTCATTTTGCTTTATTTGCGTAGAACCACCCTATATTTTATCGTGTTTTTTTTCAGTGTAGGCATAGGTCTACTAGGAGATGTTGCGGTTCTCGTGCACTCTATGGGGAGGACATGTCCCCAAGTAGGATCTAGATGTTATCCCCATTTTGTGGGATAACTAAGGAGATGATGTCTCGAGGCCCTTAGGTTGCATACATGGAGTACCAAGAGACAGCCTGACCAACAGTGTTCACTTGCACAGATAGAGACCCACCTGAACACCACAGCTCCAGGATCGTCATGACGGTATCCACCACATCATCTGGCCTCCGAAAGACATTGGGTCTTGCTCCATGAGGTACAACTCAGGTATTATCGTGAGTGTCATTTCAATATTTGAGGCATTTGAATTTGTTACATCTATTATTGCTTTTGATTATGTGACATTTGCTTGGACATTATGTTGTTTTCTCTGTTTCACCTTGGTGGTTGACACTGCGCCCTAGCAAGTGGGTCACCCTTAGGGATAGGTATGCTACTGGGAGGTCCTTTTTACAAGTCATCGTGCCATTCCCAACCATATTTGTCACTTTCCACATTCCATCCCCTCATCTTCTCACCTTTTGGGTTTTTCAGGTGTACTAACCTAAGAAAGGGTTGTCCCTCACTTCATGGGAAGAAGGGGCTGAAGGCCCAGAGGCTTGTAGCTGGAAAAAGATAAAAGCCAGATTATGAACCTTCCAGATGCTCTCCCAAAGAGGTCTTGAGAGAAATGAAAATCTTCTCCTAAAAATTAATCAAAGACATGCAAAAACAAACACATAACATAAATGTCTCACTTGATTGAGGGATTTACACAAAGTGCGTTAAAATCTAGATTATACCCCCATGGCACTATGTGTACTTCTCCTCTCAAGTGTATTTTCCTCGATTTATAGGGATAACTAGGAGATCATGTCTCGAGGCCCACAGGTCCTAGACATGGAGTACCGAGAGCAGCATTGACCTGAGCATGGCCCTGGAGGGCCCATCTTTATTCTCTTTCATCAAACTTGTCTTGTCAGCAGTAGCAACATCCATCACCATCGGCCTGGTCTTGTATCGGAGAAGGCTCTTGCTTCATGAGGTAATTGGTCCAGGTATCATGGTATGTGTCATTTTTTATCATTATAACCTTTAGATATATGCATTTTACTCCTTTTATTTCTGACAACTGCTTGGATCTTACACTAACCCACTTGACCAATGTTGGGGGGATTGACAGGATGTCCTAGCAAGCCTGTACCCATAGGTTTTGGTTTTCCATTGGGGGGGATTTCTGAAGAGCCATCATCCACTCCCATCATATTATCACTTTTCATCTTATCTCCCACTCATCTGCCCCATTCCCCTAGTCTGGGCATTAGGATGATCTGTTTGTGGGGTTGCACCTTATCTCGTGGGAAGAAGGGGCTAAAGGCCTAGAAGGTAAAAGCAGCTGGTAAAAGATAAAAGCCATAAAAAAAATGAAACCCAGAGATGCCTCGCCCAGGGATCCCCGGGAAGGCAATAAAAGGACTCTCAGCAAGAAACAAGAGGGACCCGAAGAAAAATAACAAAAACAAGACCTAACTAAGAGGATAGGGGGTCTCATCATGAGCCAGCCTATTATGTTCATGGGTACCTAGCAGAATGACATTGCCACTATCTGGTTACCACGCTAGGGCAGTGACCTTTGGTTGCATGGCCAAGGGAAAGGGGGTCTCATGACGAGCCAGCCTTATCATCTATGTGAAAGTGCTTGTGGGTAACACTGTTAGCTCTAGTCACCATGCCAAGGCAGTGTCCTCTAGTTAGATCTTGAAATAAGAAGAAAAAGCAAGTAAAGAAAAAGAAAAGAATAAAGACAATAAAGGGCTTGGAAAGAATTGCATCCGTGATGGGTACAGCTCGCCTTCTACAAAGGCACCCACAGGTAACATCATGCATCCCTGTCTTTCACTCTACCCATATGTCTGGACATCCCTTGACCACATCACCTCATTTTACATGGCTTGGATGATACCCTCTGGAAACATTCCTTTTCTTGTGGATATTGGCCCAATAGGGTATTTTGTCTCTTTCTTCGACTTTGTATTTTAGGTCTTTGTAATATCTTTGAGATATTGAATGATATATCAGGGGTTTTGTGCATATGTTTGATAATACTAATGATGAAATATGATTGACATTTCTATGATCCCTGTGACTAATGAGCCCATGAAGGGCGATGTTTTCAATGTGCAGGACCATGCCCGACGGACAGGTACCATTTGGATCGGTACACGTGGGGAGATTATTAGATCGGACCTCCATGGGGCTGAAGAGCCCATCAGATGGTTGTTGATACCCATCAGAGGGGCAGAGACAAGACAGTGCTTGATCGAGGTATTGCACCTGAGAAGAAGAGGACGTTTCACTAGAGGCACTTCGGCAGAGCCCACCCTGGAGGGAATGACCCCTTTTTAGTGGAACGTTGGCCTTGGAAGGCTCAAAGCATCCCCATCCTTGCCATGACATCATCCAGCTTCATGGTCATGTTTGGAGGTGGACTGGGTAGCAGTGGCACGTGTGGCACCTTGGAGAAGCCCCTAGGGGGCTAACATTTTGCTCCTCGATGACTCATTTGCCCTAAAAGGGGCTTGTGCCTCCCTTGAAGGGGATTTTACCTTTACTACAACTCAGTTAGGGTTTTATTTGGACAATTTAATGTAAAAACAACTTAATTTTGGTTTAAAGCCTTGTCGGCTAATTTTTATGACCTAAAATTAATTAAAGGTCATGATACACTATATATTGAGGATGTTTTTCCCTCATTTGAACATAACACATCACTCACTCTTAGAGTGAGGTCTAATTTTTGCGCCCTACTAGGGTTATTGGTTATTTTGAGGAAGGCGCACTTGCTTGGAGAAGAGATTTTTTAGCAATTTATGGTGTTTTTCTTGAAGGAAGGTTTACAACTAGGGTTTGCATGCTATTTTCTTGATGATTTGTAAGTATTTTTCTGCAAAACTTCTTGATTGAATCGTTGTAGTTTAATTTCTTGCATTCTATTTATATATATATTGCTGAATCAAAACCCTAGGGGACAAACACACAAGTAGGTCATTGTCTCATGTCCCCTGATAGAAAAACCTTTTTAAGCCATTGAAGAAGAAGAAGAGAGCCTAGCCATTGCTACACTCCTTCTATCTTCCTCCCTTAAGCTAGTCGTACTTTTAAATTTCAAGAGAAAGAGGACGTCCCAGGCCTAGGTTATCTACACCTAGGGCCATTTTCCTTTTAGGGTTTGATGAAAGAGCCTTGCCTTTGCAACACTCTCCCTCTTTAAACTCTCTTGTCTTGAATTTACTTGTCTTTGAGCTAGCCGTTTGCTAGGAAGGAGGAGAGAGCACGAGGCCTTGCTTAAGCAACACCAGAGTGAGCCTCTCTACCCTAGGGTTCTGTCTTCAAGGCCCTGCCATTGCAACACCTTGAAACCTTTCCCTCTTGTCCTTTAAATCTCATCCTCTTCAAGTTGTGTGTCCTTCTCCTTTTAACTCCATAACCCTAGGCACTGATCTTTAGCCTCCAACGTTGAAGTGAAAGTGATTGAAACAACTCCTAAAACTCTTAAATTTGAAACCCTAACTAACTAACTAACCTAATAAGGCTGGCGTCATTATTGGTTACTCCATCTTGACACAGCACATGTTTTGATAAGCAATTAGATGATGATTTAAAGCATTTACTGAGTGAAGAATTGATTAAATATATTATTGGCTTCATCATCTCAATAGTTATTGGTGAATTGATTTTTTTTTCATTGCTAATTGATAAAACGTTGATCTCATTGATATCTATTGTTCTACATTGCTGTCAGATAGTTACATGAAGTACTAACCTTTTGATTATAGCCTGCATATATTGTTCAATTGTTGCTTTGTTCCGGGCAGGTGCTCTCATCTAGGACTATACTTCTTTATTGGTTGATTAGCCCGACTATCTAGTCTTGGTGGTAACCTGTGAGGAGGGACTCTTACTTTGACCTTTACACTTTGGCCTCTTCAAAACCCCAGGTTACCGAGGACGTCTCCCCTAGGCTAACCTCCCTAAATAGAAAGAACCTCCCCATTGAGGTGACATTGGGTGGGGAAGGTTCTTGTTACGCCAGTTCGGCCTCTATCCTTTAGCCTTTAACCTAAACTACAAACTGTGTGATAACAAAGCGACACTTTGGTACTGCCCCCCAAGCTAATCGATTCACCCTAAGGAGTACCTAGTGTTTGGACCTTAATTAATTAATGGAAATGAATGGGCTTGTAAAAAGCATGCATTAAAAACGAAGGTGCAACACACCCACTACAAAGGCCCCCATAAGTGAGACACTACAACCACTTGTATGTCATGAACCCCATTCCCATAAGTTTTCCCCTCATCCATGACACCTCATCCACATGACTCAGAAGGAGGTCCCCACGAGAAACACCCCTAAACTTGAGGAATGATTCACCCAATAGGTGGTTTTGTCAACCCTCCCATACCTAAACTTGGGAAATTGCATAGGGTCTTTGAGCATTAGTTTATTTTGATGAGGTGGTTTGAATGTACTTGCTTAGATGGCTCTTTTATTGATTTTATTTACTCATCGTGATTCTTTGACTTGGGATCCTTGGAGGGCATATCCATTTATCTTTGTAGTACCCAGTTGGTGGACAGTTTTGGAGGAACAAGCCTAGCTTGGGCTTCCATGGGGCTTGAAGCCCACAGGTTGGATGTCAAGGGCCTGTTATCCCCGATTTTTAGGGATAACTAGGAGATCGTGTCTTGAGGCCCACAGGTCCTAGACATGGAGTACCGAGAGTAGGATTGACCTAAGCATGGCCCTGGATGGCCCATCTTTCTTCTCTTTTATCAGACTCGTCTTGTCGGCAGCAACAACATCCATCACCATTGGCTTGGTCTTTTATTGGAGAAGGCTCTTGCTTCATGAGGTAATTCGTTCAGGTATCATGGTATCTATCATTTTTTATCATTATAACCTTTAGATATATGCATCTTACTCCTTTTATTTCTGACAACTGCTTGGATCTTACATTGACCCACTTGACCATGGTTGGGGGGATTTACAGGGTGTCCTAGCAAGCCTGTACCCATAGGTTTTGGTTTGCCATCGGGGGGATTTCTGAAGAGCCATCGTCCGCTCCCATCAAAATTATCACTTTTCACCTTATCTCCAACTCATCTATCCCACTCCCCTAGTCTGGGCATTAGGATGATCTATTTGTGGGGTTGCACCTTATCTCGTGGGAAGAAGGGGCTAAAGGCCCAAAAGGTAAAAGCAGTTGGTAAAAGATAAAAGCCATAAAATGAAACCTAGAGATGCCTTGCCCAGGGATCCCCGAGAAGGCAATAAAAATCCTCTCAACAAGAAACAAGAGGGACCCGAAGAAAAATAACAAAAAATAAGACCTAGCCAAGAGGATAGGGGGTCTCATCACGAGCCAACCTATTATGTTCATGGGTACCTAACAGAATGACATTGTCACTATCAAGTTACCACAACAGGGCAGTGACATTTGGTTGCATGGCCAAGGGAAAGGGGGTCTCATCACGAGCCAGCCTTATCATCTCTGTGAAAGTGCTTGTGGGTAACACTGTCAGCTCTGGTCACCACACCAAGGCAGTGTCCTCTAGTTAGTCCTTGAAATAAAAAAGAAG
>ML784772.1:25277-41683 GCA_009831015.1 Picea engelmannii | reverse complement strand
AGTTCTAGTAAACCTGTGACAGCTTTGCATATGTATGGTAGCGCCTTGTAGTTGATGTGGGCCAATCTTCTATGCCAAAGTTCGCATGAGTTTTCAATGGTATGGGTCATGGCAGTTTCTGGGTGACCCTTCAGCTTATATAATCCATTTTCTTCATTTTCGATGACGATTGCTTCATTTAAGGTTTCTCCCTTAGCCCACATGAGAACTTGTCCATCTATGAAGGCAACTCTATAGCCTTTCTTGTCTAGAGATGATATGGAGAGTAAGTTCTTCTTCAAGCCCGGTACACAGAGTAAGTAAGTCTTTCATTGTTATTGAGTTTTATGAATCTAGCTTGTAGTTTGATTCTCCCACTCCCTTGATGGGATATTGGTAATCATCTCCAAGAGTCACTTTCTGAGAAAACTTCTTTTCTGAAATACAAGAGAGAGTGTTTTTCTTACCCGTCATGTGTTTTGATGAACCTCTATCAATGAGCCATGTGTCCTCTCCAGGTGATACAGATCCTGAGAGAGCTGAGATCAAGACATGGTCCTTAATCATCTTCATAGGTGGTTCTTCATCTTCGACTATGTGGGCATGTTGCCGTTTGTGCTTCCTCTTGTATTCTTCTCTTCTGACTGGACAATTATTCGCCTTGTGTCCCATCTTGTCACAATGATAGCATTGTATGGATGAGAGATCTCGTCCCTTGCGTTGTCCTTTCTTCTGAAAATTTCTTTGATGAGATTCTTGGTTGTTGAATTTGTTTGATGGTTGAGGATCTCTATGAGTTTCCCTTTTGAAGTAGGGTTTCTTCCTTCCTCCTTTTGTATGAGTATCTAGGGCTTGGTCATCGTCCCTTGCTAGTATTGCTTCATGGTTAGCTACCCTTGTCTCTTCTTGGATGCATTCTTCCCATAGGCTCTCAAATTGTAGCTTCTCCTTTCTGGCACATATTGTATGGATGAAAGAATCCCAAGGTCTTGTGAGACCTTTTAGGGCCATCATTACGAATTTGTCTTCGTCTATGGTGTCTCCAATTGCTTTTAACTGTTCTTTAATTTTTGAGATTCGGGAGAAATATTCTTGAATCATTTTTCCTTTCTGCATCTTGGTATTCTTCAATTGAGATCTTAGATTCATCTTTCAGTTGATGTTCTTTCCTTTGTATAGTTTGCTTAGAGAGTCAAACATTTCTTTCGGAGTCTTCTTGGATGATACATATGGGATCAGGTGGTCTTTGATTGAATCTGCAATGATTCTTTGAGCCCTGATTGAGTCCTTCTGATGCTTTTCTTTCTCTACGGCATCTTCAGGTTCCTCCACTTCTTCTTTGATGATTTTTTCTAGGTCATTCTCTACAAGGATCAGAACGATCCTATACTTCCAAGCACGGAAGTTGTCTATGCCTTCTAGTTTCTCAACAAGCTTTGTGCTTGCAGACATCTTGTACTTGAGGCTATGAAAAATGACAAAAAATGAAAATTCTTAAAATCAAATTTTGACCTTACCAGGAGGTGCGCTTGGCTGAGGCGAGTAGCTTGGTATACTTGGATCTGAGAAAATCCAATTTTTACCCCTTCAAATCTGATCTGTGAATTTCTAGACTGGTGCTTCTGGTACTTCTGGTACTCTGGTACTTCTGGTACTTCTGGTACTGGTTTTCTGGTACTTTTGGTACTTTTTTGAAACTAGGGTTTCACTTTTCGGGAGATCCAACCACTGAAAAGGTGCGCTCTAAGTGCCAAAATGATCCTTGGGGGAGGGCGCAACTTTCTCGGTAGTTTTGGAGCTGAAAAGATTCACTTTTGAAAAACCCTAATTTTAGGTACGGTAACAGTGACGTTCTTCCTCTTGCAAAATATGCTTCCTTTAGGTTGGCTCTGATACCATGTTAATGTTTATGCCATTATTATAATTCTTTGCATTTCAATAGATAAGAGCAACATAAGAACAATATCACTGAGAAATACACATTCACAAGAGACACAACATTTATCCTGGGAAACCCTCTAGGGGAAGAAAACCCAGCAAAAACTTCCTTATCATAAATTGCCAATACAATGTCAAGAGATAATTCAAACCAATACAGATAGTCCTCTCCAAAAGATGTGCCAGTCTTCTCCCTCTCTCTAATTGGTAAGTAGCAGCTTGCTTCTTAAGAATGAGCAAGTGTGTTGTGTGATAAAGTGAGGCGCTAGCCTCCCTATATATACAAAACTGGCACGTGTGAAAGGTCTTCAGTGGCAGGGCTGACCTCTCACTCTGGCTGGGTAAACCCACCTTTAATTTAATTCTAGGTCTCAATAATAACTGTTGGGGCCGACTTCTTATTCTGCCTATTACAATTGTCTGTTGACCAATCCGCAAAAGGGCATTTGGTCCTAATACAATTACTGACATGATTAATCCACAATGGGGATTAATCCTATGAATAAAATAACAATAATAATAAGAATACTCTTTGCAGTTACATTATTTCAACATAATCAAGTCTCCAAAGCATTTGGAAACTAAAGAGAGAGGGAGAGAATAGGGTTTTAAGGGATAAACTTACAAGGGGTGGATCGGTCTCTCTAGGTAAGATTTGGATCTAAAACCTTAAACTTCATATCTATACAACCCCAACTTCAAAAGACCTAAAATTTTACACAAATATTTTTTTATTTCCTCTTCAAATTATCTTTTGAACCACCTAATTTGTCCTTACCTATCAAAAGTTATGCCTAATTTAAGTTAACTTCTTGTTTACTCCAGCCCATGAATCCATCCATTTGTGCCTTAAGACTTCCCTTCAACCCCTATGTTGCTTGAAATTGTTGTTGACATTTTCATAGTATGTTGTTGCACTTTCTATTGCCACAACCTTCAATTATTGTAAGGCCTGCTCTCTAGCCAAGCCTTTTGCCCCTTTTCACAATGGTATTGTTATCGCTCAAATTGTAGGTTGGGCAAAGCCCGACCCAATCCACAAGATGGTGAGAACTATGGGAGAGTATACCCATTATCACCTTAGATAAACCCTCCCCTTACTTTAGTGAAGGAGAAATCCTACACAAGGGGGGAATCTTGGGTGACCCTAGGGGGAAATGAGACGGAAAATGAAGTGATGGAAGACGATGCCCCTATAGGTCAAACTACAAAATGGAAGATGGTTTGGAAACAAGTCTTGATGATGGTCAATGGTTGCCAAATGCTTGAGTACCTGCAGAAGATAGTTATACAAGCCCGAGACAAGAGAAAGACAAGTATGCAAGCCTAATACTTCAATGGAAAAGCAAATGAAGCTCGCTTTCCTAAATTACAGAAGTAAACAAATGTATATATCAGCAATGAAATCAATTAATTACTGCAGAAATAACCATCAAAATTGTCAAATAATGATTGGACAATGAAGCATTAAACCAATAGATAACTTTCCAATATTCAAGCACAAACATTGATGGTGAAAGAGGGTTGTTAGATAATGTTTTCAGAGATTTATTGTAACAGCCAAGTGGCTGTAGCAAAGATTTGCTACAATAGCAAGTTTCAACCACGAAAACTAGCAAGTAATCCGATCCATTTGAAGTCTAAATCCATCTTAAGCACAGATCTATCAAGTGCCAAGAGGGATCAAATCTATGGAAATGCAAACCTTTTTTAGAGTGCAAAAATTTGAGGAAATGTTTTTTCACTCCACAGATTTGATGCCTCTTAGTGCTTGATAAATCTGTCTTAAGATGGATCTAGACTGGTTTAATGAAGTATTTCTTATTCCATTTTCATTCATGTGATTGTTTATATTTTTTCTTGAGGAAATAATCTCACCCCACCCTCAAGCTAAGAATGGGACCATTGGTATGAGGCCAGCCCTCGTAGAGCTCTCCCCCTTCTTCCCCAGAATTTCCAGATGGAAGGTCGATTGACCATAAGCCACATGGGTAGCTGGTAACTGCAAAGGACTCCATGAGATTTGATCACGAGACCTTTGCGACTTAGCACAAGAGCATCTACAAATCGAGCTAACCATTCAGACTAATTGTTTATATATATATGATCTTGCTGCGGTGGTTAAGAGGAAAAGTAATTATCCTCCCCACCCTGGTTCAAATCTTACTTGTGACATGTTTTCCCCTCATGGCCCAATTAGGGTTGGCAAGGTACCAACAATCTCACTCTCACTTAAGTGCTTGTGGGTAGGTTGAGATGTTCCAAATATTTTAAAAGCCCAGTGGGTTAGCTCATGTAATTGAGTGATGTATCCTTAATGCAAGAGGTCTCGAGGTCATTTCCCCTAATTGGTTGCCTCTCTTATTGTGGGTCTCAGTTGAGGATCCCTATTGGGTCAAGCATCGTAATTAGTGTCGATGGTTAATCTTTCCACCATCCAAAAAATCCAGGGAAGTGGGGGGGTATTCCATGAGGTTTTCCTTGGAAAAAAATTATATATTAAATTACTAATCCAACTTCACATACTTTTTTTCATATTTTTTTAACTATAATATATTTGGTCTACCTATGCCACGTTAGTGTTACGTTACATTACACATCTCTCTCATAATAGTTTTTGTAGAAAGCGCCTTTCAAGACCATCAAAAGTTATGCCTAATATAAGTTAACCTATTGTTTTAGACCCTTCTATGGACTGGTCTACAGGCAACTTTGTACTTCCAATATTTCTATTATTTCTACTCCAATTTAGAGAAGTTCCAGCCTCTAATAGTCAGAAATGTCTTCTTCTCAATGCAACAAATCTGTAATGTCCCTTTCCAAATGAGTCCTCTAGGAGATGGACGAAATAGACTAAGTAATTCCCATAGGCTATAGTCCGTGGGGAAAAAGGGAATTAATTGTTTATTTAATGTCATCGGAGCGGGAATTAATTAATTTTAAAAAGTGACATTGAGTAAGTGGGAAAAAAGGTGCCTAAGTGACTATTGAGAATATGAAAAGTCACTTAAACTTATTAAAAGGTAAAAAGGGTCACAAAAGAATCAACTAAAGAATAAAAGGGGAAAAGAAGGTGCCCTCTCTCTTTCTTGTCTAGTCATTTTCTAATTTTCATTTGAGAGAGCTCTTTGTGGCTTTTCGAACTCTTGGGACGGAAACCCTAGGAGAAATTTCTGAGATTGGTTTTGGTGGTGTGACAAATCCACCCTAGCTAATCCTTTGGGAGAGGAGATCATCCAGATTTCTTCCTTGTGCTTCATTGATCACTGAGATATCTTTCGTAGCTGTGTTTTCTTTCAACTGTGACTGAGTATCAGAGGTGGCGGTTGAGTTCAAGTTGCAGAAAAGTCGACTAGCTTGAAGAGGGTTTATTTTGTCATTTATTGGGTGAGACTCTTTGTTGTTGGAAATAATTACTTGGTGGGTCGAAATCTGACTGTGGGAGGTCGATTTCGTCAAGGAGAGTTTGTGGGCTTCCTTGGGGGAAGCGTTCATAAGTCTTGAGCGCATTTCTTGTAGCTAGATGGGCAATTTCATGATGATGACTGAGTTCCATTGTACTTGAGTTGCATATCTTTTATTGTGGGTCAATTCTTCATCGTTTTCTAGCTAAGTGAAGGCGCAGAGGGTCTTTGTATCAACAGTGTCCAAGTCTCCTCTATATATGTAAGACTGTAACAAATACTCTGTAGAAAGGCGCTGATTTTTGGAGTATATTCAGTGCTACCCTGTGGGCGATTTAGACAGTCAACTACAACCCATTTACTCTTGCATTTGCAAGCAAATTTTTGTGAGTTATTACAGTTGTTGTTATTTGTCTTATGTTGGAATAAAGATAATTAAAACTTTTCTCTTCTACATCAATATATCAATTGTATTTCAGCGGTTCCTTTATGCTTGTTGTTACATGTTTTTCTATGGAGAAAGGGATATTTCTGGGTATTTTGAATAGTATATAAACTCCCCATAATAATCATAAAACCACTACAAGTTGCCAACACTATAGATTGAGGGTTTGACAACAAACCAAAACTACCATAGCCCAAGTATCTAGATGGAGAGTCGATATTCAAAACTTACATATGGAGACAGCAACGAGAAGATAGCGTCCAAACAACACATAGGACATTACAGTGGTATCTGAGCCTCAGTCTTGCCAACCCGAGGGGATTTAAAAATTCATGAATCAAGGAGACGAAGAAGGGTATATCCCCTACAGAAGTAGGAGGTAGCAAGGGGCAAAAAATATTTTTAACCATGAAGAGATAGTAGAAGAAAACCAACCACAGGCAGAACAAAAAGAAGTAGCTATGGAGGATCAAAATGAAGACAGGGCTTTGCAAATTTTAGAGGGTATACAAAATGGGCAACAACAATTAACACAGCTATTGGCACAGTTGATTGCTACCAACCAGGAAAACCAGAACCATGGGGGTAATAATGGTAATGGAGGCACTAATGGACACCATGGAGGCAACAAGGGTGCAGGGGCTCCCAACGGAAATAATGGAAACCATGCAGAGGGAAACAACAACCATATTCCTGCACAATTTGGTACTAGAACCACGGGAAGAATCAATCCCAGGCCACTTTTACCTCTGTTCACTAGGAATCAACAAGCAGGGAATCAAAGAAAACAAGGTTAGGGTGAAACCTTTGATGATTATTAGAGTGAGTACCAGGCTATGGGCGAGTATTTCCAGGCTGCCATGTCCATATAGGACTAATGCAATATCAAATATAGGAACAGGCTAAGGGAGGTCAATAGGGGTCAACAGAACATTGATCTCATGAGGAAGATAGGGAAGCTCACCATCCCCTCTTTTGATGGTTCAAGCAAATCCACAGCTAGAGCATAGGTTCAAAAGTTTGATACCTACTTCTAGCTTAACACCATGAGAGAGAGAGAGGAAATTAAATTCGCTACCTTGCATCTGGATGGGGAGGCCTATTAGTGGTGGTACCATGGATTGGTCACTCTAGGAAATGCTACCATTACCTCTTATTTGGACTTACACAGAGGTTGATGGAGAGGTTTGACAAGAAAGATCCGGAGCTACATTTCAGAGAGTTGGCACAGCTCAAACAGGCTGGGACACTAGATGCTTACATCACTGATTTTTAGAGGATTGCAGTCATAGTGACAGACATATCTGAGCATAGATTGGTGATGTTTGCAAAGGGTTTATCCAAGCCACTGCATGCTTGGGTGAAGTCCTTCAAACCGGAGACGCTACAAGATGCTATTATCCGAACATGGGACATGGAGGATGCGGTCCCAAAGACAAAAACTTTCTCCAAATCATTCATTCCCTAAAAGAACTAAGATAAGAAGCCCTTTCAAAAAGAAGGAACGGGTAAGGAGAAGATGGATGAGGCAACTCGTAATGAGTCGAGGAGGAAAAAGATTTGCTTCAACTGCAAGGACCCATGGGAACCTGGGCACAGATGTATGGGCAAGGGAAAAGCACATTACATAGAAGTGCTTTCAGACAGTGAGAAGGAGGAGCAAGCAGAGCAGGAAAAAGATTGTGAGCATGAAAAATTAGCTAAGGAGTAGCCATAGGAGGAAGCCAAGAGTGGAGTTATTGCCACTCTATCGAGTGTCCCCAGATTTCACACCTTCAAGGTCAGCGGCATCGTACAGGGTCGACGAATCACTGTATTGATCGATGGTGGGGAAATCCACAATTTTATTGATTCAGCCTTGGTGGCTAAGAGGGGGATTCCTATGATGGATTTTGAGGGATTTGATGTGGCAAGTAGTAGGGAGGTGTGTTATGCCCTACACACAGAAGATCTCACAGCTATGTTTGACATTGGGAAACTACACAATGACAAATAACTTTTATGTAGTTGAGTTGCAGGACACCAATGTCATATTGGGGGTCAAGAGGCTTGTTTCCATAGGGAGACATTCGATCAACTACCATGCCATGGAGATGGAATTTAAAGAAGCATATGGTAGGAAGGTGGTCTTGAGAGGCATGTCAAATGATTCTCCTAGGATCGTCTCGACCAAACGGATGGAGGGAATATTTCGAGATGGGGATGTTGCTTATGCAGTAGAGTTCTTGGTCACTACTGAGAAGCCTTTTGGTAGTAGCCATCGGTATCATGTGGACATCCATACACTATTGAGTAAACATGACCGAGTCTTCAGGTAGATACTTCCAGGGAGACCACCCAACAGGGGATTCAAGAACACTATTGAGTTGGAGGAGGGAGCCAAACCAGTGATCACCACTCCTTACATACATCCTAAGAAATTCAAGATGAGATTGAAAAGACCATTAGGGAGTTGTTGGAGATGGGGCATATTAGGCTGAGTTCAAGTCCATTCGCTTCTTCTGTAGTGTTGGAGATGGGGCATATTAGGCTGAGTTCAAGTCCATTCGCTTCTTCTGTAGTGTTGGTGACGAAGAAGGATGGCACAATGTGGATGTGCATTGATTATAGGGCATTGAATAAGTATTAAGAAGACAATAAAAAACAGGTACCCAATTCCCATGATCGATGAGCTGCTGGATGAGTTACATGGGGTGGTGCATTTTTCGAAGATTGATCTTCGATCAGGGTACCACCAGATTAGATTCAAAGAGCAGGACATTCCAAAAACTGCTTTCAGATTCCATTATGGGCATTACAAATTTTTGGTCATGCCATTTGGGTTGACCAAGACACCAGCTACTTTCCAATCTTGCATGAATCACATCTTCAAAAAGTAGTTGAGGAAGTTTTTATTGGTATTCTTTGATGATCTCTTGATTTATAGAAAGACATGGGAGGAGCACTTGAGACATCTAGAGGAGATTTTGAGTATCATGGAGGATCAATCACTATATGTCAAGGAGTCAAAATGTGAGTTTGGTATGACAAAGATCCTATACTTGGGTCATGTGGTTAGTGCTCAGGGGGTACAGGTGCACAGAGAAAATATTCAGGCCATACTAGATTGGCCACCACCCAAAAATATTTCACACT
The DNA here is from genome assembly GCA_009831015.1 of Picea engelmannii. Classification (NCBI taxonomy): domain Eukaryota; kingdom Viridiplantae; phylum Streptophyta; class Pinopsida; order Pinales; family Pinaceae; genus Picea; species Picea engelmannii. The sequence goes on along the minus strand of ML784772.1, from coordinate 32,782 downwards.
TGCGCGGTTTCTTTGGGATTTGCAGCTACTATAGGCGGTTTGTTAAGGAGTTTTCACAATTGGTTGCACCACTCACAGATCTAACAAAGAAGGGGACGTTCAGGTGGATAGATTGTTAAAATATTGTAACTTCGAAGAATATTCTAACTATAATTGAGTTTTATCTTATATATTAAATCCCCTTTTGTGGATTGATCATGTCGGGTCTTGTATAAGACCAAATCCACTTTTGTGGATTGGTCAAACCATAGTTATATGGTGGTGTTTGTAAAGTCGTCCCCTAGGGATTAATAAAGTGGTCTTAACCACTATTGGAAGAAGTCGGCCTTGCTTGATGAAGAGACATAACCCTAGTGCCTCCTCAACTAGTATTTATAAGTGAGGAGGGTGCCTCATTTGTTCACTCACTAACTCACACTTCTAGTGCGCATCTTTTGAAGGAAGTTGCGGTTGTAAGAAGGAGAAGAGAGGCGCAAGCTTAGTCCTAGGTTATTCTTGGTGGTTCGGTCTTTAGTCTTGGCATTGTATTGGAAATCTATTATTGAGGAATTTTTTGTTGGGTTTTCTCCCCCATGAGGGTTTCCCAAGATAAAATGTTGTGTACCTTGTGATTGTGTTTCTTTCAGTGATCCTACTTATGTTGTTGTTTTGGAAATGCTCTAGTAAATTGAAAAGAACCTAATAACAACAATTAAAAACTTAACATGGTATCAGAGCTTGACTCAATAGAGCACCTTTCACTGGGTATCCAAAAACATCATTGTTGTCGTACAAGGAAATTAGGGATTTTTATTGGAAATGAATTTCTGACCAAAAACCATCAAGGGAAGTGCACCCTACCCTAGCGCACCATTTGGCAGCTTGAGCGTACCTTTTCAGTGGCCAGAGCCTCCGGAAAGTCAAACCCTAGTTTTCACTGGTACCAGAAAACCAGAAAACCAGAACCAATACCAGAAATACCAGTCCAGATTTGCGCAGGTCAAGTTCCAAGGGGTAAAACTTGGAATTTTTTAAAATAGGCAGCTCCAGCCTACTCGCTTCAGTCCAGCGCATCTCCTGGTAAGTTCAGATTTATTTTATGAGCACTTTCATTTTCTGGTCATTTTCCTAGCTCTAGGTCAAGATGTCAACAAGCACCAAGCTTGTTGACAAGTTAGAAGGTGTGGAAAAATTTTGTGCCTGGAAATACAGAATTGGACTCATTCTTGAAGAGAATGACCTTGCAAAATTCATAAAAGAAAATGTACCGAAACCCAAAGAAGATGCAACCAAAGTGAAGTATAAGAAGGATATGATTAGGGCCAAAAGGATAATAATTAATTCCAGATTCAATTAAAGACCACTTGATCCTTCAAGTGTCTTCTAAGAATACTCCAAAAGAGATGTTTGATGCCCTAACCAAAATATATGAAGGAAAGAACATCAACCGAAAGATGAACTTGAGAACCCAACTCAAGAATACAAAGATGTAGAAAGGAGAAACAGTTCAAGACTATTTCTCTAAGGTTACTCATTTCAAAGAACAATGAGAAGAAATTGGAGACAACTTGGATGAAGATGAACTTATCATGACAACTCTTAATGGTCTCACAAGACCTTGGGATGCCTTCATCCAGATTCCAAACTATCTATGCAAGAAAAGAAAAACTCCAATTTGACAGTCTATGGTAAGAATGTGTTCAAGAAGAAGCAAGAGTAGCCAACTGAGAACTCGTACTTTTAAAGGATTAAGATCAAGCCCTAGTTTCTCATGATAAAGGAGGAAAGAAAAGGTCTCATTTCCAAATGGAGACCCACCTTCATAAAGAATCTCACTCCCCAAAGAGATTCACCCATAAAGAATCTCACCCTCCAAGGAGATTCCAGAAATATCATAAGGGTCAAAGACAAGAAAAAGATTTATCCTCTTATAAATGTTATCATTGTGATAAGATGGGACACATGTTGATATTATGGTAGCTTCGGGAGGTATGAACCTCCATTGTGAATGTTGAATTTAAAGCAGTTGCAAGATCCATTCTCCGGGAAGATGGCAAAGACCCTAGCTGAGATCTAGGGCCCCCAGTGCACTCCTAGGGTTCTTGGTCTGGGACCAAATAGTCAGAGCCATGGAAAAAGACCCTTGTAAGGGTCCCCAGTAGATAACTGGGGTTCTTGGTCTGGGACCAAGCAGTAAAGACCCTTGACAGGGCCCCTAGTATATGATTGGGGTTCGTCTGGGACCAAGCAGTTTAATTCCCTATATATGTCTAGGGCCTCTAGACTTAATCCAGGGTACCCATGTATAAGGCATGGGTTGATCCTTGGTCTTGTACCTTGGTGGATAAGACCCCATATATGTTATGGGGCAACCTGGTCCTTGATCAGGCAGTTGTTGGTGTATGACCCTCTTTGAAGGCGGGCATGACCACATGAGGGATGTATCCCATATGCAGTGATGATAAAGTTAAAAAGGTCACCTTGAGAATTATGGACAAGCATTGCCACCAAGTAACCCCACCTAAACCCCCACACCCTTGGTTTTTGAGCATGAGTTTATTTGGGGTTTTGAATTTTTGCTTTAGGGGTTAAATGAAAAATATTAATTAAATAATATAACATATTTAATTAATATTTATATTAATTAATTATGTTATTTTTATTATTATTTTTCACCAACCTAACCCTAGCCTAAAGTATAAATAAAGACCTTCCCATCTACCTTTCGCACATTCTATTATTCTCTTCTAAGGTGAAGCGGATCTCTCCTTGCTTGATGCGGCCTCCCCTTTGCAATAGTAGTTGAGCTCTTGTGACAGTTTGGCCCTCCACTTTTTCAGCCTCCAGATTATTGTTGCCTATTCTTTGTTTGGGATGAGTCAAGGGTTTCTTTAGGCTGTCAAAAGCTTTGTTGAAGGGCTAATTTATACTGTACTTACCTGTATGTTAAGGTTTGAAGTGTCGTCCTCTCCTACAGTAGGTCTGGTATCGTATACCTCTTCTAAGAGGCTACCATCACTTTTCCCATGTGCAGATCTGGCCTTCTCTTTAAGCCGCGACCCCTCTAGCTAATTTTTTTGAAGACAGCCATAACCCTTGCTAACTATTCCTGCATGAGGGTTTGAGTCCATGAAATTTCGGTGTGCATGAGGGTTTGTTTTTCAGTCTCATGTGTGTGATGATTTAAGCTTGGTGGAAATCAGTCTATTCTTTCTCCTGGCAAGAGATCTAACCCTTGAGGTAGATCCATTATTCTGGACTTTTTCTGAGCATATTATTAGTGGCACTTCATCCTTTGTGTGTGCCATGAACTCCTTCAGTGATCAGAGGTAAGACTTCAAGGTAAGTTACTTATTTAGTTTATTATTGTTTAGATCTGTTGTTCTTTGATTCTGAAGTTTATTAAATGTTTAAATCTGTTCTCTAGATTATCATTGCTTAGATCTATATCAGATCTATAGATTAGATCTGTCTTTAGTTTAGATCTATATCAGATCTATAGATTAGATATGTTTTTGTTTAGATCTATATCAGATCTATAGATTAGATCTGTTTTTTGTTTAGATCTATATCAGATCTATTAATTAGATCTGTTTTTGTTTAGATCTATATCAGATCTATTAATTAGATATGTTCTTTAGTTTAGATCAGAACTAGATTTTTTGTTTTGATTGGTCTAGATCTAATCCTATGATCTTGCTTACTAAGAAATAGAATTTGGTTGAATCTAATTACTGTCAGTTCAGATCTGAGTGTTGTACACACTTAGAAATTGTTTAAATATTCAAATCTAATTGTTGTTCTTTCTCTGATTTGATTTTCTAAGTTCAGCAGTTCAGTATTGTATTGGTTTATTATTCTAAGGTTTTTCTATCTAACTGAAATTTGAAAAGACAGTAATTTTATGCCCTACTTCCCTAATTCTAACATGGTTTCAGAGCTTAGGGTTTGAAGAGAGCTCAAGGATACAAACTTGAGCCTGCATAGATCCACTTTGTTAGGTTTGTTTTGCAGAGATCAACAACATCTAAACTAATTCAGATCTTAGCATGGCCTCCACTTCAGTGAAAGTTGAAGACAGACTTACAGGGGCTTCCAACTTCAATGCTTGGAAATCCAGGATAGTGAACATTCTTGAAGAGAATGAACTAGAAGAGCTGATTACTAGGGTTATTGAAGAACCCACTTCAAACATAGCCAAGGTAGCATATAGGAAGAAACAAGCCAAGTCTAAGAGAATCATTTTTTATTTTGTTAAGGACAACATGATGCCCATCACTGGTCACCTAAGGACTGCCAAAGAATGATTTGATGCTTTGGCAAACCTCTATGAAAAGAAGGCACCAAATCAGAAAAGAATATTGAAGAAACAGCTACGTACTTTGAGAATGGGGAAAGATGATTCAGTTGCTACCTTCTTCTCCAAAATTGCTCAAACTAAAGATCAACTTATTGCAATTGGAGTTCCTGTAGATGATGATGACCTTGTGCAAACTACTTTTGATGGACTTCTTGAGTCATGGGGAGTTTTTTTTGCATCTGCAAATGGAAGAGAAGTCCAACCTAACTTTGAGATATTATGGCATTGTTATCCCCACTTTTTAGGGATAACTAGGAGATCATGTCTCGAGGCCCACAGGTCCTAGACATGGAGTACCGAGAGCAGGATTCACCTGAGCATGGCCCTAGAGGGCACATCCTTTTCTTCTTTGATCAACTTTGTCTTGTCAGCAGCAGCAACATCCATCACCATCGACTTGGTCCTGTATTAGAGAAGGTTCTTGCTCCATGAGGTAATTGGTCTAGGTATCATGGTATGTGTCACTTTTGATCATTAAAACCTTTAAATATATGCATATGATTCCTTTTATCTCTAACAACTGCTTGGATCTTACATTTGCCCACTTGACCATCCTTGGGGGAATTGGCAGGGTGCCCTAGCAAGCATGTGCCCATAGGTTTTGGTTTGCCACTGGGGGAATTTCTGAAAAGCCATCATCCGCTCCCGTCATAACACCACTCTTACATATTGCTTCCCGCTCACCTATCCCATTCCCCTTGTCCAGACATTGAGTTGACCTATTTCAGAACTGCACCTTACATCATGGGAAGAAGGGGCTAAAGGCCCAGAAGGTAAAAGAAAGCTGGTAAAAGATAAAAGCCTAAAAATGAACCTCAAGATGCTTCGCCTAGGGATCCCCGTGAAAGAAATAAAAAAAGCTTCTCAGCAAAAAACAAGAGGGATCTGAAGAAATAATAAAACAAGACCTAATCAGAGGATAGGGGGTCTCATCACGAGACAACCTATTAGGTTCATGGGTACCTAGCAGTATGACATTGCCACCAGTTGGTTACCACGCTAGGGCAGTGACTCTTGGTTGCATGGCCAAGGGAAAGGGGGTTTCATCACGAGCCATCCTTCTCATCTCTGCGAAAGTACTTGTGGTTAACGCTGTCAGCTCTAGTCACCATGCCAAGGCAGTGTTCCCTGATTAGCTTTTGAACAAAAAAAAACAAATAAAAGAATAAAGGCAAGAATGGGCTTGAAAAAAATGCATCCATGGCAGGTACAACTTGCCTTCTACAAAGGCACCCACGGGTAACACTTATGCATCCTTGGCCCTCACTGCACCCACATATTTGGACATCCCCTAGCCACATCACTTCACTTACATGGCTTGGATGAGATCTTACTGGAAACTTTCCTTTTCTTATGGACACTAGCCCAATAGGATGCCTTGGCCTTTTCTCCAATCTTGTATTGCAGGTTTTTGTAATATCTTTGAGCTATTGACTGATGTATTAGGGGTTTTATGCATATGTTTAATAATATTGATGATGAGATGTGATTGACATTGCTATGATCCCTGTGACTGATGAGCCCATGGAGGGTGTAGCTTTTGATGTGCAGGACCATGCCTGACGGACAGGTACCATTTGGATCGGTACACATGGGGAGATGACAGTTCGGACCTCCATGGGGCTGAAGAGCCCACCAAGTGGATTCTTTGTATGCCAAGGAATCCAAATGTGAATTTGGCATGAGGGAACTACTGTACTTAGGGCATATCATCAGTGGGCAGGGAGTAGAGGTTCACCAGGAAAAGATCAGGGCCATTGTGGATTGGCCAATGCCCAAGAATCTCACGGAGTTGAGAGGATTCTTTGGGTTATGCAGTTACTATAGGCGGTTCGTCAAGGGTTTTTCACAGTTGGGAGCACCACTCACAGACTTGACCAAGAAGGGTGCTTTCCATTGGATGGAGGAATCACAACAGACATTCAAAAAAATGAAGGAGGTTATGAGCACATGCCCTGTTCTAGCCCTTCCAGACGTTTCTCAGTCGTTTGTCTTAGAGTGCGACGCATCAAGGGTGGGGATTGGAGCAGTTTTGATGCAGGGGGGCCACCCCATTGTGTTTGAGAGAAGGAAGCTCGACGATTCGGAGAGACTCTATCCTAATTACGACAAAGAGATGCTAGCGATCATGCATGCTTTAAGCAAATTCAGGCAGTATCTGGTTGGCAGCAGGTTTGTAGTGAAGACTGATCATAACAGTCTCAAGTATTTCCTTGACCAAAAAGACCTCAGTGAGAGGCAGCAGAAGTGGGTCTCAAATATCCAAGAATTTGACTTTGACATTGAGTATGTCAAGGGAAAAAGGAATATCGTGGTGGATGCCTTGTCTAGAAGGCCAGCAGGATGTTCGATGATGGACATTTGTACAGATTGGAAAGCTCATTTATTGGTGGAATACTCCAAAAACAAATTTGCTTGTGAGGTGATGGACGGACAAGTGATTGATGATAGATACCGGGTTCTTGATGACATCATTTTCTACAAGAACCAGATCTACTTGGTTCCAGAATCCACCCTGAAGGGGAAAATTCTGAAGGTGTGTCATGATTCGCCAACAACAGGGCATCAGGGGTACTTCAAAACATATAGGCAGATTAGGGAGAGATTCGCATGGAAGGGTCTCAAGGATGATGTTTTGAAACACATACGAGAGTGCACGACTTGTCAGCAGAACAAGTTCGAGTAGACACACCCCGCAGGGCTACTACAACCTTTACCCATTCCAGAGAAGAAATGGGAGAGCATTTCCATGGACTTCATTACAGGCCTCCCTAGAGTGCAGGGCAAGGACTGTATATTTGTGGTGGTCGACAGGCTGACCAAATTTGCACATTTCTTCGCCATAACCACAGAATACAAGGCCATACAAGCAACAAAGTTTTTTTTCAGGGAGGTATTTCGATTGCATGGGTTACCCAGGCATATAGTCAGTGATAGGGATGGGCACTTCATCAGCACATTTAGGCAGGAGCTTTTCAGATTGACAGGCATAGAGCTAGCCACGAGTACCAGCTATCACCCATAGACAGATGGGCAGACAAAGATCGTCAACAAATGGGTGGAAGGGTATCTGAGGAACTATGTGGGGGGGCAGCAACACACTTGGGTGAGATGGTTACATATGGGTGAGTATTGCTACAACACAACTTACCATATGTCTATCAGG
>ML784772.1:11951-24558 GCA_009831015.1 Picea engelmannii | reverse complement strand
ATGCATTGTTATGATTTGATGTTGAGAGTTCCCAGAGGAGGAGGAGAGTTGACCTTACTGTTTTGTGGATTTCTGGAGGAAACCACCACCATTGATCAGTTTCGGTGTTGAGAGACACACCCTAGCCCATCGGAGATACCATCTAGGTATTTCACCGCACGTTTCAAGAGTATCCATTGCAGAGTGCGCAGCTCAGCCAGTGAGGGCGCAAGCTAGTTTGAGTGTTTGGAGAGCTGCACGAGACCCGTATCCAGATTGAAGTTTCCTTGCAACCCATTTGAGATCCAGCCATGGCGCTTCTATTGAGCCATCTATCATCATATTCCGACGGTGGAATCTTGCAGATCGACTCATTCAGCCATTTAGGGCGCAGCTCTTCCGGACAGACATTTGGTGTTGCATGCAGAGTTTCAGAGCAGATCCGAACAAATCCTTCCGACCCATTTCCTTATTTGGCGAGACGATCGTTTTGAGCCATATAGTAGCAGATTCTGTTGGTGGAATCTTTTTGGGCGCATCCAGTGCCCCAGGAGGTGCGCAAACCCCCCAGGGGTCCAGATCCAGTGCCTTAGAGACCAGATCTGAGATCCAACACTCATCCATTTCAGCCTAGAGGCCAGGGCGCTTCTATTAGAGCAGTTTTCGATGCATTTCAACGATTTATTCTTCCGGACAAGTTTTTCCAGCTGGTAGCGGTTACCGTACTTCTCCGGAATCGCATATTTTTGTCGATCTATCCGTGCATGCATCAGATCTTCTATCATCTTCTGATCACGTGTTTTTTTATGTTATTTGATTGTATTCTAGTATTGATCCATGAGATCTGACTGACGTTTATATTCTATATTTCCAGTAGGCTATTGTATTTCCATGCTCGAATCGTTATTATACATTATATTGGGCAGTTGATGTTCTCTACTTTTGCATGCATCCTTTATATGTTGTTTAAACCATAAATATGCACACATGCACATGTAATAACCAACATGCACATGCAATAACCCACATGCACATGCAATAACCATCAAGATCTCAAACATACAACTGAAACGCATCCAGAAACCCCCAGTGTATCAGATCTGCAAGACAGAATAGTAGATCAGTAGCAAATATCTTGATCAGTCGGAGGGATATTTCACTACGATTTCTAGATATACTTCCATTAGAGCTATCATATCTCTTGCCACCTCCATGGGATGGAGTTTACATCAGATGGATGTAAAGACAACTTTCCTCAATGAAGTAATCGAAGAAGAACTATATATTGAACAACCTCAAGGGTTTGAAGTACATTCCAAAGACACTCACATTTGCAGATTGAAGAAATCTTTACGTGGACTCAAGCAAGCTCCAAGGGCTTGGTATGCCAGAATGGACAGTTATCTAACGAGACTTGGTTTCTCCAAAATTCATGCAAATCCAAATCTTTACTACAAAGTCGTGGACAATGCACCTGTAATTCTACCATTATATGTTGACGATCTATTCATAACAGGTGAAGGGTCTCTCATCATCCAGTGCAAAAAGGAACTAGCTTCTGAATTTGATATGAAAGATCTAGGTCTCATGCATTATTACTTGGGACTAGAAGTATGGCAGAAGCATAGTGAAGTATTCCTTGGACAAGGAAAGTACGCAATAAATATTCGTCAGAAGTTTGGAATGATGGATTGCAAATCCATGGACACTCCTATGACTACAGATATAAGAAAAGTAAAAGATCCCGATTCTAATCCAGTAGATCCATCACTATATCGACAATTGATTGGGTCATTGATGTATTTGGTAAATACTTGACCAGACATTTGCTTTGTCGTGAATACACTAAGCTAGTTCCAGGTGGAACCTAGACATGAGCATTGGATAGTTGCAAAGCATGTTCTGAGATATATTCATGGGACAATAAACTATGGCTTAAGATATACCGCATCCAGTGATATACAACCTCATGGATTTACAGATTTAGATTGGACAGGAAGTGCAAAAGACAGAAAGAGTACTTCAGGAATGTGTTTCATCTTGGGCTCCGCTATGATATCTTAGGGCAGAAGGAAACAGAAGTCTGTTGCACTCAGCACAGCAGAAGCAGAATATATCGCATCATGTGAAGCATGCATAGAAGCAATATGGCTGAGGAAGCTAATCTCCAATTTATTTGATCAGGTTCCAGATTCGACCATAATACATTGTGACAATCATAGTTGTATAATACTATCAAAACACCCAGTGTTTCATGAAAGGTCGAAACATATTGAGATCAAATACTACTTTACTCGAGATAAATTCCAGGAAGGAGAAGTAAAGCTCCAATATATCCCCACAGATGAGAAGACAACAGATATCCTTACAAAGCCTCTGTCCAGAATAAAGTTTGCATATTTCCGAGACAGGATGGGGATCATGGAAATAACTCCCTTAGTTGAAAGGGAAGAAATGACTCTCCAGGTTGGGAGGGAGCACTGACATATTATTGAATTGAGGAAATTCAGTTTCAATATTGAAAAATAGTCCAGCTTGGGCAGATTCTTTCTAGTTCGGAAAGTGGATTGAGATTTCTAACTGACAGACATTTTCCAGTTCGGAAAATGGTCCAAATCGAACAGTCATTTTCGTAATGAAAATGGTTCGATGAATTGTTGATGTACCATAGACAACAACTTCCCATTGTGGTTAACATGGGCAGTGGTCTAGGGCAGTCTCTCTTCTTGAGGGTTACTCAAGAAGACTGGCCCGCCTCGCCGAATAGCGATTTCTCATTGTGGTTAACATGATGAATGGTCCGTTTTGGAGGCTGGTGCACGACAATCATTTTCTTTGGAAATGGTTCGGATAGTCATTCCTTAGGGCGGATTCATTCTCTCCAGGCTACACTTTGTTTAGTGCCGGAGGAATGGCCCAGGGTGAGGAATGGTCCAGGTTCAGCAATCAGGGACAGGCATTCCTTGGGGCAGATTCATTCTCTCCAGGTTACACTTTGTTTAGTGTCGGAGGAATGGACCAGGGTGAGGAATGGTCCACACTCAGAAATCAGAACAATCATTCTTCCTTGTTTGAGAAGAATAGTCCAGATAGACCATCGTTAATGTTCTACTCTGAGGGCAAATACTCTTTCAGATCTCACAGATGTGAGTGAAAGAATGGCCTAGATGATTCAGTTTATATCATAACAATATTTACTGTGCAGGTTGATATCAAATGATTGCTATGGAGACTGCCTGTCTCTAGACAGTAGAGATATGCTACTGTGGTGGATATGTTCCATTGTTTGTGACCATGTGTCACGGTTTGAGTAGTTGTGTACTACCATGGATAAACACAGTTGTGTTCTATCAATTGATATTGTACCAGTTGTCATGGAGATTATCCAGTTGGATAAAAATGACAGTGCTCGTGATACTACCAGTTGAATGGTCTATTTGTGCTCAAGACCATTATCAGTTATACCTCCCTAGCTAGGAGGGAGTGTTGATATTATGGTATCTTCGGGAGGTATGAACCTCCATTGTGACCTTTGACAAGATTAGAATGTTCCGGAAGAAAGAAAAGAAATGAACGTAACCCTAGAAGAGATGTCCGCTGAAGAGAGATAATTAATATGAATTAATTAGTACCCAGAATGAGAAGTCGGCCTAGGCAGTTTGTCAGGTTTACTATAAATACAGGGCGCCAGTCTCTCATTTGACACACTTCTCAGAATCGCAGAAAGCCACTTCTGCACACTGCAATCTAGCAGTTTTGTGCGCAAGTCCTGGGGAAGGTGTTGCGCCAGTTTTGGGTTAGACTCTCTGATCAGTTTTGGTTACTTCTTGCTTGGTGCATTGCCTTGCTTGGCTATTGGATTTCTACCAGGATTCTTCTCTCTATCAAGGTCAAGGTGCTCGGAGGGTGGCTTCGGCCTATGGTTGGGTGACAATAGTGATATTGTCAATGGTAAAACGAGCACATTCATTCATATTCTAACAACACATTGCTAAGAATTATCCTGCAAGAAGGGAAGAATACAAGAAGAGAAATAACAAAAGACATCATGCCCATGCAATTGAAGATGATGAGCCACCCAAGAAGGCGACTAAAGAAGAAATTGAATATTATGTTTTGTTTTCCGCCCTCTTAGGATCTGTGACACCTAGAGAGGATACTTGGCTCATAGACAGTGGTGCCTCTAAGCACATGACGGGACATAAATACATTCTCTCTAGTCTTACAGAAAGGGACTTCCCCCATAAAGTTTCACTCAGATATGATTATCAGTATCCTATCAAAGGAATGGGAGAGTCCACCTACAAACTTGATTCATGGACTCCTATGAGAATGAAGGATGTATTGTATGTACCAGGTTTGACAAAGAACTTACTTTCTCTCTCATCTTTAGATAAGAAATGTTTCAGGGTTTCATTCATAGATGGTGAAGTTCTTATGTGGCCTAAAGGAAAAACCATAGAAGATGCAATCGTTATTGGAATAGAAGAAGGTGGTTTGTACAAGCTAAAAGGTCACTCAGATGCAGCCTTGACTCACTCCACTTAGGGTCCTTGTGAACTTTGGCATAGAAGACTATCCCACATCAACTACAAAGCCTTACCATATGTAAGCAAGGTAGTTACAGGTCTACCAGAATTCAAGGTTGATCATGAAGGTGTATGCAAGGGATGTGCAAAAGGAAAAAACATAAAGAATCATTTCCCAAAGAGCAATAGTAAAGAATAAGGAATCTTGGAGCTCATCCACTCAGATGTATGTGGTCCAATGCCATCAACCTCTCTAAGTGGGTATGTATACTATGTGTCAATGATTATTCTCGTAAGACTTGGGTTTACTTCTTGAAATCAAAAGATGAAGTACTCAGAAAGTTCAAGGAATTCAAAGCCTTGGTAGAAAATCTTTCCGAAAGAAAAATCAAGATACTCGGGTCAGATAATGGAGGAGAATACACCTCAAATGAATTTGGAAGATTTTGCAAAGATGTCGAGATTAAGAGAGAGCTCACCACTCTCTATAATCCTGAACAAAATGGTGTAGCAGAAATAAAGAATAGAACAATAAAGGAAGCAGTGAAGACTATGATCCACGATCAAGATCTTCCAATGCACTTATGGGATGAAGTAGCAAGAACAACAGTTTATGTCCAAAACAGATTATCCCATGTTGAAATAATGTAACTGCAAAGAGTATTCTAATTATTATTGATGTATTATTCATTAGATCAATCCCATTTTGCGGATTGATCATGTCGACTATTGTAAATGACCAAATCCCCTTTTGCAGATTGGTCAAAACATAATTGTAATAGGCAGAATAAGAAGTCGGCCCCAGAATATATATTAAAGACGGTTATAACTACCCAGAAGAAGAAGTCGGCCCTGCCAGTGAAAAGACACCTCCACACGTGCCAGAATTGTATAAATAAGGAGGCGAGCGCCTCATTTAGATACACACTCACTTGTTCATCCAGAAGTAAGTTCGGAGCTGCAGTTGGAGAAGGAAGAAGAGAGAGAGAGGCGCATTCATGGGAGAGGAATTTCTGTATTTGTTTGAGTTATCTCTTGACATTGTATTGGCTATCTATATTAAGGAAGTTTTGTTCGGTTTTCTCCCCCATGAGGGTTTCCAAGGATAAATGATGTGTCTCTTGTGATTGTGTATTTCTTAGTGATCATATTTATGCTATTGTTATCTAGTGGAATGAAAATAACTCTAATAATAGCTTAAACCTTAACATGGTATCAGTGCTAAGTTGAAGAGAGCATCTTTCACAAGAGAAAGTAAAAAACGTCACTGTTGTTGTACATGCAAATTAGGTCTTTTTATTGATGAAGTATTTCAGCCCCAAAACCATCTAGAAAAGTGTGTTGTTCCTCAAGGATCACTTTGGCATCCTCAGAACAACGTTTCAGTGGCTAGATCTCCCGGAAAGTGAAACCTTAGTTTTCACAAAGTACCAGATATACCAGAAAACCAGAGTACCAGAAGTACCAGAAAACCATAAGCACCAGTCCAGAAATACGCAGATCAAGTTTGGAGGGCTAAAAGTTGGATTTTCTAAAATCCAAACACGCCAGGCTACTCGCCTCAGCCAAGCGCACCTCCTGGTAAGTTCATAATTTAATTTTGAGCATTTTCATTTTTGCACATTTTCCTAGCTCCAGATAAAAGATGTCTGCAAGCACTAAGTTTGTTGACAAGATGGAAGGTGTGGAAAAATTTTGTGCCTGGAAGTATAGGATTGGTCTCATTCTTGAAGAGAATGACCTGGCAATATTCGTCAAAGAAGAAGTGTCGGAACCCGACGATGCTGCAGATAAAGCAAAGCACCAAAAGGACACGATAGAGGCCAAAAGAATTATTGCAGATTCAATCAAAGATCACCTGATTCCTTATGTGTCATCAAAGAAGACTCCGAAAAAAATGTTTGATGCCCTAAACAGACTATATGAAGGAAAGAACATAAACCGGAAGATGAATCTAAGAACTTGGCTCAAGAATACAAGGATGCAGAGAGGAGAATCAATCCAAGAATATTTCTCCAGAATATCCTAATTCAAAGAACAACTAGAAGCGATCGGAGATACTATAGACAAAGATGAACTTATAATGACGGCCCTTAATGGTCTCTCAAGACCTTGGGATGCATTCATCCAAACCATTTGTGCAAGAAAGGAGAAACTAAAATTTGATAGTCTTTGGAAAGAATGCATTCAAGAAGAATCAAGAGTAGCTAACCAAGAGGCTTTACTATCAAGAGATGAAGATCAAGCCCTAGCCACTCACACTAAAGGAGGAAGAAATAAGTCTTACTTCCAAAAAGAAACTCATAAAGAATCTCACCCCAAAAATAAATTAAGTCATAAAGAATCTCAACCAAAGAGATTCCAGAAGAAAGGACAAAGAAAGGAAAGAGATTACTCATCTGTCCAATGCTACCATTGTGATAAGATGGGACATATTGCGAGACATTGTCTAGCTAGACGAGAAGAATACAAGAGGAAAAATAAGAGGCACCATGCCCATGCAGTTGAAGATGAAGAGCCACCCGCAAAGATGTTAAGAGAACAAATTAAAGACAATGTCTTAATCTCGGCCCTCTCAGGATCGGTAACACTTGGAGAGGACACTTGGCTCATTGATAGTGGTGCTTCCAAGCACATGACAGGTCAAAGAGATATTCTCTCTTGCATTTCAGAAAAAGAAGTTTTCTCAGAAATTTACACTTGGAGATGATTATCAATACCCTATCAAGGGAGTGGGAGAATCAAACTACAAGCTTAACTCAGGGAATTCAATGAAGATGAAGAATGTACTCTATGTACCATGTTTGACAAAGAACCTACTCTCCATATCAGTGTTAGAAAAGAAAGCCTTGAGAGTTGCCTTTATAGATGGAGAATTTCTTATGTGGGCTAAAGGAGAAACCATGAAAGAAGCAATCGTCATTGGAAAAGAAGAAGGTGGCTTGTATAAGCTAAAGGGTCACTCAGAAGTAGCCATGACCCACGCCATTGAGAATTCATGTGAGCTATGGCATAGAAGATTATCCCACATCAACTACAAGGCATTACCGTACGTATTCAAAGCAGTCACAGGTCTACCAGAACTCAAGGTTGACAATGAAGGCGTGTGCAATGGATGTGCACAAGGGAAGAACATCAAGAACCCTTTTCCGAAGAGAGACAACAAAGCAAAAGGAGTCTTAGAACTCATTCATTCAGATGTATGTGGGCCCGATGCCATCATCCTCCATCAGTGGGTATGTATACTATGTA
Organism: Picea engelmannii; assembly: GCA_009831015.1. NCBI lineage: Eukaryota > Viridiplantae > Streptophyta > Pinopsida > Pinales > Pinaceae > Picea > Picea engelmannii. The sequence goes on along the minus strand of ML784772.1, from coordinate 16,798 downwards.
TATTTTATTGATGATTATTCTCATAAGACCTGGGTTTACTTTTTGAAATCAAAAGATGAAGTGTTCAGTAAATTCAAGGAATTCAAAGCCTTGATAGAGAATCTTTCTGAAAGAAAGATAAATATACTCAGGTCAGATGATGGAGGATAATACACCTCAAAAGAGTTTGTAAACTATTGCAAAGAGGTTGGGATCAAGAGGGAGCTCACCACTCCCTACAATCCTCAACAAAATGGTGTAGCAAAAAGAAAGAACCGAACTATAATGGAAGCAGTGAAGACCATGATCCATGATCAAGATCTTCCAATGTGCTTAAGGGAAGAAGCAACAAAAACAACAGTTTATGTGCAAAACCGATTGTCCCACAGTGCACTTGGGTTCAAGACCTCGGAAGAGATGTTCTTCGGAAAAAAGCCAGAGGTAAGCCATCTCAAAATATTTGGTTGCCCAGTATTCATACATATTCCGAAAGAGAAGAGAAACAAGCTGGACCCCTCAAGAAAGAAGGGAATATTTGTGGTGAGGCCTCCAAGGCCTTTAGGATTTATATACCAGGTCACCATCACATTGAGATCAGTAGGGATGTGACCTTTGATGAAGATGCAGCGCTCAAGAAATCAAGAAGATGCCAACTTGAAGAAGTATATGAAGAGGAACCTATAGCTCCCAGAGTTGCATAATCAGTGAGGGAGGTTCCCAGAGTTGCAGAACTAGTGAGGGAAGTCATAGCTTCCCCTGATGAGGAAATTCTAGAAGATCATGACATAGTATAATTTCAAGAACCTCCTCAGATGACGATCTCCAATAAGAGAAATTCTGCTTGGGCTAGGGAGCTTATTCAAGATGAAGAGAAGCATGGTGTTCCCGAAGGAACCACGAGACAGGTGAAGAGACTTAAGCCATTCTCCAGTTATATGGCGTTGATGTGTGATCTCCTAGAGAAGGAGCCTACCTTCTTTGAAGAAGCCATTCAGAAGAAAGAATGGGTAGATTCCATGATAGAAGAATACCAATCCATAATAAAGAATGATGTATGGAAAATAGTTCCCAGACCGAAGAGCAAGGATGTGGTATCTTCCAAATGGCTCTTCAAAATAAAACATGCTGCTGATGAAAGTATTGAGAAGTATAAAGCAAGGTTTGTTGCTCAAGGCTTTTCTCAAAAGGAAGGCATTGACTATGAAGAGACATTCTCTCTTGTCGCCAGATACACTTCGATCAGAACCATCATAGCCCTTGCAACTAAGATGAAGTGGAAATTACACCAGATAGAAGTAAAGACAACTTTCCTAAATGGTGTCATTGAAGAGGAAGTGTATATAGAACAACCTCAAGGATTTGAAGTTGAAGATAGGAAGACACATGTCTGCAAGTTGAAGAAGGCTTTGTACGGGTTGAAGCAAGCTCCTAGAGCTTGGTATGGCAGGATAAACAGTTTTCTGATGAGCTTGGGCTTTACCAAGAGTAAAGCAGATTCTAACCTCTACTTCAAGGTTATGAATGATGAGCTGATGATATTGTTGTTGTATGTGGATGACTTATTCTTAACTGGAGAAGAAAATATCATCACCAAATGTAAGAAGAAGCTCTCTTCATAATTTGAGATGAAATACCTTGGCCTAATGCATTATTTCTTAGGTCTTGAGGTCTGGTAGAGCCCAGAGAGAATCTTCCTTAACCAAGGGAAGTATGCAGTCGAAATCCTGAAGAGATTTGACATGTTGGAGTGCAAGTCCATGAATACACCCATGGAAGCAAAGTTGAAGCTATTGGTCGACACTTCGTCAGAATTGATTGATGCCACGCTGTATAGATAGATCATTGGATCGTTGATGTACCTGACGAACACCATACCAGATATTTGTTTTGCCGTGAACACTTTGAGTCAGTTTCTGGTAGAACCCAGACATGTTCACCTAGTTGTTGCAAAACATGTGATGAGGTACCTTAAGGGTACATTAGATTGTTGTCTCAGTTATGATGGAGATCATGATTTCACACTAAGTGGGTACACTGATTCAGATTGGGCTGGAAGTGTTTCTGACAGGAAGATCACTTCAGGATGTTGTTTCAGTTTGGGATCAGCCATGATCTCATGGCAGAGTAGGAAGCAATCAAGTATTGCTCTCAGTACAGCGGAAGCAGAGTACATTGTTGTGTGTTCTGCTAGTTGTGAAGCTATATGGCTTCGTAAGTTGTTGACTGATCTATTCGACCTAGAGATGGAAGTAACCACGATTCTATGTGATAACCATAGATGCATAAAGATGACAAAGAATCTTGTATTTCATGATAAGTCGAAACACATAGAGATCTGATACCATTACATCCATGACATGGTGTAGAGAGGAGCCATAAAGCTCCAATACATTATCACGGATGAACATGTTGCCGATGTGTTGACCAAGCCTCTATCTCGTGTAAAGTTTGAGCACTTTCGAGATAAGCTCGGTATAGTCCGAAAGAACCTCCCTTGATAGGGGGAGTAGTGTTGTGATATGCCAGCCTAGTGTTGTACTTCCATCTTAATTGTTGTGTCGAGATCAACCGAGTGTTGTGCTTCCAGCTTAATTGTTGTGTCAAGATGCCAGCCGAGTGTTGTGCTTCCAGCTTAATTGCTGTGTTGAGATGCCAGCCGAGTGTTGTGCTTCCAGCTTAATTGTAGCTGCAAAGCATGTGATGAGATACCTTAAGGGTACGTTGGATTATGGTCTCTGTTATACTGGAGATCGTGACTTCAGACTGTTTGGTTATACTGATTCAGATTGGGCTGGAAGTGTTTCTGATAGAAAGAGCACTTCAGGATGTTGTTTCAGTCTGGGGTCAGCCATGACTTCATGGCAGAGAAAGAAGCAATCCAGTATTGCTCTCAGCATGGCAGAAGCGGAATACATTGTAGCATGTTCTACCAGTTGTGAAGCCATATGGATTCAGAATTTGTTGACAACTCTATTCGATCTGGAGATGGAAGCCACCGTGATTCTATGTGATAACCAGAGTTGTATAAAGATGACGGAGAAACCAGTGTTCCATGATAAATTGAAGCACATAGAAATCCAATATCACTACATTCATGATATGGTGCAGAGGGGAGTTGTAAAGCTCCAATATGTTGGCACAACTGAGCAAGTTGCAGATGTGTTGACCAAGCCTCTATCTCGTGTAAAGTTTGAATACTTTCGAGACAAGCTTGGTATAGTCTGAAAGGACCTCCCTCGAAAGGGGGAGTGATGCTGATGATACTATGGTATCCTGACCAACAACAGGTAGCTCCTTTAGGATTTCATATCCTAGGGGATTGATCATCCCTAGGCAGATCCCGAAGGTCTGGCAAGGACGGTCTGTCAGAGTACTTGTGCATGTATATGCCAGTTGTGGTCAGTAGTGGTAGCTCTGTTAGGATTTTATATCCTAGGGAATTTTATGATTCCTGGAAAGATCTCGAAGGTCCAGTAAGGACGATCTGTCAGAGTACCACGTGGTAGCTCCGTTAAGATTTTATATCCTAGAGAATCTTTTGATTCCTAAGCAGATACCAAAGGTCCGGTAAGGACGGTCTTTCAAAGTACCACAACATGTTGTTGCACCTGCCTCATTCTGTTGCCATATGATGATGATGTTGTTGTATCAGCCTCGTGCTGTTGATGATGTTGTGCCAGCCTCGTGTTATTGATGATGTTGTGTCAGCTTCGTGTTGTTGATGATGTTGTACTAGCTTCATGCTATTGATGTTGATGTTTCAACTTCATGCTAATGATGATGACGATGATGCTCCAACTCCATGTTGTGGATGATGATATTGATGATGAAAAAATAAAAAACTTCCGATGATTTATAGATGTGCCAGTCAGTGTTCCAGATATTGATGATGTTGTTGCCCTCTCTCTCTCCTGATGATGTTGTATTGGGTTATGTCTGTAGAATACCCTTCTCGTTAAGGGGGAGTGTTGAAATATTGTAACTTCGAAGAATATTCTAACTACAACTGATTTTTATCTTATAGATCAAATCCCCTTTTGTGGATTGATCATGTCGGGTCTTGTATAAGACCAAATCCCCTTTTGTGGATTGGTCAAACCATAGTTATATGGTGTTGTTTGTAAAGTCAGCCCCGAGGGCTTAATAAAGTGGTTTTAACCACTATTGGAAGAAGTTGGCCTTGTTTGGTGAAGATACATAACCTTAGCGCCTCCTCAACTAGTATTTATAAGTGAGGAGGGCGCCTCATTTGTTCACTCACTCACTCACACTTCTAGTGCGCATATTTTGAAGGAAGTTGCAGTTGCAAGAAAGAGAAGAGAGGCGCATGCTCAGTCCTAGGTTATTCTTGGTGGTTTGGTCTTTAGTCTTGGCATTGTATTGGCAATCTATTATTGAGGAAGTTTTTGTTGGGTTTTCTCCCCCATGAGGGTTTCCCAGGATAAAATGTTGTGTACCTTATGATTGTGTTTCTTTCAATGATCCTACGTATGCTGTTGTTTTGGAAATGCTCTAGTAAATTGAAAAGAACCTAATAACAACAATTAAAAACTTAACATAAATCCTAGCCCATGACGTCACCTAGGGGATAGGATTTGATGGACTGATTGATGGATTGACAGATAGGGCATGTAGCATGGACCTTGGCACTTGAGAGAGGGACATATGGCCTTTGGAGGCCAAACGTTCCACCTTTTTAGCATTGACGTCTCTCTCATGAGCCTGGCGTCACCCTACTAGGGCATGACATCACCCTCTTTATGGTTTTATTTTATGTAAAATTTATTTTTGTAAATTGAAAGGACAAATTGAAGGGGTCAACCCTCTTATATTTTAATGCTGACAATTGTAAGTGGACAACTAGGTCA
>ML784771.1:874909-913238 GCA_009831015.1 Picea engelmannii | reverse complement strand
GTTTGTTAAATGTGTTTGATAGATGTGTATGTTATAACATTGTTCATTAGATGTGCATTTTTACTATTGATCATAATGATGTACTTAATTAATTTATATGTTGATGTTGATGTGTACATTGTTAGGTCATGTTAGATTTGTTTGTTAAATGTGCTTGACAGATGTGTGTGATGACGATGTTAGAAAATGCTTGTGTTTTGTTAGATGTGATCACAATGATGATGCCCTGCTAGATTATTAGATTTGTGTGCTAGCTAATTAATGACGTTTATATGTGCTAGAGGTATAGATGATGTTAGTGAATTCAAATGTGTATTTTAGATGATGTTCATGTTTTTTAGATGGTTATAATCATGATGTTTATTTTTATTAAATGATCTTTATTATAGATTATATATTAATTAACTTATATCAAAATTATATATATGAAACATAAAGACTTAATTTAAATAAAAAAATGCAAAGATATTTTTATAAATTACAAAGTTCAATATGGTTGAAACTATAATTGTAAAATTACCATAAACATTTTCTATTGCATAGATAGTTCATACATATTTATTCTAACTAAATTATTTTTCAAAAAACAAATTACATATGAATAAATGTTATTTTCCATTGTATTGTTTACTCTTTTTGAATAGACTCTTCTAAACTAAAAAATGTTATTTTAAAAAGTTATGATCTTCTATGATAAACATTGGCCCTAAAATTTTATAGGTGCAAATCCTCCTATTGTTATTTTTGTCATTATTTTGTAAGTTAATTGCTATAATTTTTTTTAAATTACTTCATTAATTGTGGTTTTAGTCAACATTGGGGGCATAATTTGAATAATTCCAAAAACAATGATAAAAATGTGTAAACTAACAAACACTTTAGTTAAAAACCAAATTTAAATAACATCATATAGTACTTGGATCATTATGAAAAACATCACACTTCATTATAATTATATATTTAGTAATTAAACAATCCATTAATATACTAATACTAATACTAATACAAATAAAATAATAAAATTGAATAATAAATTTAATTCAATTTATTTAAAATTATGAAGGATGTCGTTTATTAGAAAATTATAAACTATTTTATGAAATACGAATATATAAAATTAATGAAAAAAATAAACTTCATCTTTGTCTTGATGATTCAAATTTCAAGTCTCACAAACTTAAAATTAAGCAATATACGTAGATCACATCTAATTATATTTTGAAATCTTCACATTAATGTCATTGTAAGCTTAGTTGTTAATTTTTAAACTAGTATCACATTAATATGTTCTTTAAAAACATGTTAGAAATTAAATTTTAAAATTACAAACCACATTTTTATATAATCTTACTTTTAAATCTACAAAATACATGAACATTAACTCAGTTTTTGTATCATCATGTTAACATATCATCCAAAAGGTTATACTATTAAACATGCATATCAACCATATTATTACTTCTAATATCAACATAGATTATTAGGATAAATAAGAAACTATGTAAATTAAAATATTACCATTTGATATCTAAACATGTTGCCAACTATAAAATTATAAGTCGTTGCATATATATAAAATAAAAAAAATTAATTAAATAACTCATGCATGGTTTTCAATATTCATAACTCAAATTCTCAAGCAAGGAGATACAATGAAAATATTAAAATTTCCCTAAGATATTTAAAGATCAAAGTCATATCACTAGCAAACATGTTTTATATAAGTGCTTGAGTGTGTCCAAGGTTAAGAGGATTGTTAATAAATGGATAAATGCCACCTTCTATACACATCAGAATTCTAACACCATTGTGACAACGAAACAATGTTTTGGAAAGCTCTCTTTTAGGTCTCAATGCTTCAATAACATGTTGGTAAAGGGTCAAACTTCTAACATCTTGAGGCCTTTTTAAAAAAAAAACAATTTCTCAGATGTGTATTTTGGCAATTACTGATAATATTAAATTCTTAAATACTTCAAACTTGACATATTTCTCCTACAAGGAAAAAACTTTTCTATCATTTTAATTAAATGTTAGCATTTCCATTAATTGTTCTAAGATGTTTGAGAGTGGTTTCAACATCATACAAATTTATATGGAGAAAGTAGAATTTCATATCACTTTAAAATTTCAATTGGTTTGACATTTTTCAGGATTTCACAAATGGAAATACTTAGTTTTAAGAGTAAAAACCTTTGTGAATCTTAAAAATTATATAAAATGCCAACTATAAAATGTTTGGTGAAATTTTTCTAAAAGAATATTTTTATGATTTTATCACGAAAATAATTCTTAAAATTTTATATTAAACATGCAACGACATATAAATATCTTCAAACAACAATATAAAATTCTATTTCAATCAATCATTCCATGAAATCACAAATAATTTGAAAGAGAAACACATTACACATCAAACTGATTGTTAACCAACTAAAATTGTTCAAAGATTTTTTATAAGTAACTTTCCATTTCCTCCCTCACAAGATGAATAAAAAATAATATAATTAGCGAAATAAAGATAACAAAAGATAAAACAACAGTATAAATGATGAAATAAAACATGTACATATCACTCTCCATTGTCATCACCCTGATTATATTCCTTGCTTGGTAGGATAACACTATTTTTCTCAAAAACATGTTTTAATTTAGGGTCATGTTTTAATACGAACCACCAATCCCTATCCAACACATCTGTAAAACACTTGGTTGCAGTGTTTTGGGAAAACATAAGGCTCCTTAGCATCATCCCACATCTTTCTAGAGTTGATACATATTATTCCATTATCACGATCTTCCTTTACATTATTCCGATCAAAGGTGTCCCACCACTTGCACCTAAAAATAACACATTGGAAAGAAGAAAAGTCCACTCAAATGATCTCTTGTATATTTCCAACGTAACCTAACTTCCCTCGTATTAGGTTTTGATCGCGGTGGCTAGAACAAATAGATTGATCGAACTTGAATTCCACTCCATAGTCTTGTGTCATGTGTCCGTCATCGACATCCTCTGTGCAAAAATGATTTCCATATTCCCACATAGATGGGAACAAATGCACCTATAAAAATGTGAAAAAATCATAGTGTCATGCATCTAATAACCTTACCAATAAAATATGAAATATAGATGTTACAATTCAAAGGTGCATTATGAAGTCAAAAATGTACACAAAGAGATTATTACCGAGTTGTTGCACCCAATCCCTATGTTTAACTCATCCTCTTTAGCACACAGGTAACGACCAGATGCACCGTATTTCTCTCTGACTTGGTCAACAACCCAACTGTTGGGGCATATCATTGGCATATTTTCTTTTAAATGTATAGGATAAGGCATGCTTCTACCATTCAATTGTCTGAATTCTTTCTTATCACTATCCCATTTCCTCCTCTTATGTTCATACAATGCGACCCGCGACTATGTTGCCTCCGAATGGTAAAGAATGAATTTATTGATGGAATCAATTTATAAATTTGTTGATGTATATATTCATGAAATCAAACCAACATATAGTATGTATGAGATCAAAATATACATTATGAAGTTCAGTGTGAATAATTACTGTGTAGAAATTTGAAAAATGATAAGTCACTTACTCTTTATCAAGCACCTTTTTCCATTCGTTTGGAGAAGCTACCCTTCTCTTTTGTCTTCATCCCTTTCGTCATCCCAAATCACCGCACCTGGTGTGTTGTCGATCCGCTTTATGTACTCACTAGTATAATAGAAATACTCATATGATATGTACCCCTCTGCCATAGACCCCTAGGGTTTCTCCCTTTGTCGAACAAATCCTTTCAATTTCTTCATGTACTTCTCTAAGAAGAACATCTAATGACATGAGACCATTCTGACTCATTCAATCTCATCTACTAGGTGAATTAGAAGATGAACCTACAAGTCCATGAAACTTGTTGGAAGTTCTTTCTCAAACATACAAACAATCTCAACTATATCTTGACGCCACCGTGGAATGCTAGCCATATGAATATCCTTTGATGTGATCCAACTTACAAATGTAGATAATTTAGATATGGCATGTCATAGGTCCTGGGGAAGTCATGGTTCACACACCAATGCAAGAGCAAAGGATAATGACACTACAAAGTAAACACATATAGAATTAATTATGTTTTATCCCATGGCATAAAAATTAAAACAAATAATAAAATCATGTTTTTGACATACCCACTCTTAGAAGATTCAAATGGTCATGTGATTTCAACCCCGACAAATGGTATTCCACAATGAAGCTGCATCGTAGTGAAGACCCATATAAATAAGACACCTTCACACCCAATATAACTTTCTTTGCCAAAGAAATATCATCTTTCTTCAAAATCCATGGGACATCACCTTCTTTGAAAGACCAAGATGGACCAACCTCTCCTCTACTTTCTTGTCTTGGGAAATGGTTCTTTTTAGCTTTTGAGGAAATAATATCTCTCCTAAAACACAATGTGTCACTCTCTTTTGATGATGTGTGCCTCGATAAAGAAGAAGAAATATTTTTAAATACATGCATGGGATCTAGTAAGTGGGCAATATTAAGATGCTCCCAATATAGGAACTCATAAAAGAGAGATTTCCTTTTCATCCCAATGGGCAATTTCTCAACATAGATGTCAAAGAATTCTGGAGCATTGAACATAGGTTCCCCATTTGAATCGAACATTTCTATAATATCCTTCTCCTTCTCTCTCTCATATGCTCTAAGCCATTCTGCTGGTGTCATTATTGCAGGCCTTTGGGTTCTCTCTGGTTTACCATTGGAAGTAGATGCTCCTCTTATGTACTCAACACCCAACATTTTAAACATCTGCTTTTCCTCTTTGCAACTACCGGGCAAGACATTATCACTCGAAATAACTTTATCTTTGAATAACTTGCAGTTAGTGGGCAATATAAATGTACAATGTCATTTAATGTTCATAAAATCGACCATTTTTAATGTTGATTGTGTGACAAGATTTCTCAAAATATAAGGGACTTGATGGTTAGTTACCTCATTATTGTCGAGAAACATGCGTTTGACATGCTAAAATTTTCTTTCAAGTTATATAGTAACATTGTTGTCCCTAGTTGGGTAGAATTTGACCATCTAGGTCCAAAGAGAGGAGTGGTGGAAGCATATTTCAAGATTTCAAAAAAGGTATCAGTGATATGAGCATCATCCCCTAGCTCATCATTTTGGAATACATATAACAACATTGTTTCCATGGAATTCGTATCCCATAAATAATCGTCCATACCAACCTCTATTTGATTGACTCCATTGCCAACTTGTGAAAAACTACAATTTCTGTAGTCATTCCTAATTGGTGAAGCTGAATGTAGTGGGAATTGAATAGGTGGTTGATTCAACCATTCTTGGTATGCTCCCTCTCCAAGTTGTGCTTGTATTTCAACCTTCTCTTGATTTGACATTGTAGTGGAGTGCAACGGAATATAATAGGTAGGTCGCTCATCATCAAAATCCTAATTTCAAAAATATTGAACATTAGTACATCGATGATATTAGTAAGCATAATGCAATTGGTTTGTTCAAATTACATTATACCAAATAATTATTACCATCTCTAACCAAGGATCGTGGCTGGAAGATGGCATGTTACAATTGGCAGGGTAAAGCGGTTTTCCATTTTCATGTACCAACTGCTTGCAGTATGTTGCTCTTGATAAGAGCTTCCAACGTTTTTGAACTGGTGGAATATTTTATGCATATGAACTTGATTATGAATTAGGATCCTACAAATTTGGATACGTTTTTATTCAGATTGGCTTGGATGAAAAAACTACATTCAATTAGATAATCAAAATAAAAATAAAATCTAAACTTATTGGAGATGGAAAGGGAGAACTCCGCGATGGAATTTGAAGAATTGGCCATTTGATATTATAAGTTTTTCTCCCTGCATTTGATCAAAATCAACATTAAATTTTTAAGAATAAGACGACTTTAAGTGAAAAATGTATACTATGAAGTACTGCAAGTCATGTAGATGCATCCTAAAAGATAATTTAAGATGAATATACTATTTTATGTGCAAATAAAAATTCAGATAAATTTTAAAGCATAACGATGTGCTTATTTAAACAAGACGCACTAATGCATCTATAACAATATAAAGCACCGGGGTGTTTAATTACTATCTGAACCGATTCTCAAGATTTCAAATAAATAAAAAAATGATTATATGATATCGGTGCTCCAAAAATATTAGCGCACATATGTTTTGTATAAACAAACACATCGGTGCATTATATTAATAAACACACCGGTGTTTCAAAAAACTTGAACAAAAAAAAATGACTTTGTTTTTTTATAATTGAAAAATGAGCAGGAATTTATTTTTCGAAAATATGATTTCATAAAGTCCTTTAAATAGTAAGAAGCTATTCACTATTTCATTATTTTGAAAAAATTTGCAGGGGAGATATTTGCAAGAGAGACATACTGGGGAACACTATGGAGCATCATAATACTTTGGAACAACAAAATTATTCAGAATATCCGAATTTGAAGGGTATGGTGATTCACTCAAAACCCTTTTCATAAAGTCCTTTAAATAGTATTAATCTATTCACTATTTCATTATTTTACCAAAATTTACAGGGGAGAGATTTGCAAGAGAGACATACTGGGGAACACTGTGGAGCAATATAATACTTTGAAACAACATCTGAATTATTCAGAAGATCATAATTTGAAGGGTATGGTGATTCACTCAAAACCATTTTGGAGCAATAAAATTATTCATAAGTCATAATTTGAAGGGTTTTGTGATTCACTAAAAACCCTACATAGTAAAAAATTTAAATTTTACTGTTGATTTTAATAATATTTTTTTCACAATTTGTATCCCTATTTATATTTAATTAAAATTCAGAAAAAAATAAAAAAAATTCATACTTACCTTAAACCCTTGCTTCTTCTTGCTTATGTGACTGCAAAATTTCACCTTAGGGTTTATCTCCCTCTATCACTTCAAAATTAGGGTTTTTCATTTTAGGCATTTTAGATTTAATGAGTTTGTGTTTCTATATATAAGGGGTTTGGCATGTGATCCAAGGGGACCACTTATTGCATCAAATCTAAACTCTGTTGGCCCTATCATGTTTTTTTTAAATGGTTTTTGGTTATCGGTGCACCAATCTGACTATAGTGCACTGGTGCGCTTACTGATAAAGCGCATCGAAAATGCTGTAACATAATTTAAAAAAAAATCGTTCATCGGTGTGTAATTTTTTTCGTTCATGGTATTTTTTTTTGTTTTCATTTTTTACTCTAGGCACAATGTTGTTATTGATACATATAACACCATTGTAGTTTAAAGTGTTTTTTTTTTTTAAATATTTTTTCTAGTCGGTGCGTTTCCTATATCGAACGCATCGATGATTTCATACTATTTTTTTTTGTTTGTTAATGTGGCCGAACCTTTTGGCATCGGGATTAACCAGTGGCTTGAGAAACCGCGACTCAGGGGCATCTAAGCCGTCAAAATCACCCGGGGATTGCATCTGGCCTGAGCCACACCAACCCTTAACATGGTTGGATTTTTTGTCCCCGTAGGTTTCGAACCGGTGACTTTTCAACACATAGTGGCTTAACAACACACTCCGTCACCGACTATCCTACACCTCGGGGACCGATGCTTTCATACTATTAAAGCGCACTAGAAACTAGATTTTTTTAGTTGAAAAATATGTGATTTATTTATAAAATATATTTAATAGCTTTTGTATTGAATGGTACATGTTTTATATTGACAAAAAAATGCGCGATAATAGTTCAAGTAACAAAAATTCTGATCGACACAATGATAACACACCCAAAAAAGCAAAAAAGGCAAGTTCTTTGTAAATTCTATACAAAATTAGTATGTTTGAACTATATGTAAGTTTAACTAATATATATTGGTTAGTGTGTGTCATGTAGAGCCACAAAATCAAGAATCTTGATAAGATTCTTTGTGATCTAAGTGCAGAAGAGTGTAAAAGCTTGATGGAAAATTGCAAAATGATGAATCAGGTGAATGAAAAAATACTATTTAATATGAGCTCTTTTTTGAATTTTCATTACTAATATACTTAAGAATATTAGATAACATGTTTCAAACAATCTATTAATTCTACAGAGACCAACAAAAAAGGAACATAATGTTGTCCTAAGAAAATAAAAGTTATAGAAGATGTAAATGATGTTGAATTGGTCCTTAGCTCATTTGGAGTGGTGTTGGAGGTTAATGACAGGGGGAAAAACTTTTACAAAACAATGAGAGATATAGTGGAATGAACATATAGATTTACTTTCCACTTACAATATAGAAATCAATCCAATGATTCCAAGAACCAAGTTATATCTACACTGCATTAAGCGTTTCCAGAGCAATGGTCAATGAGACTTGTCGGACTTGCAATAGCAAAAACATACAACAACAAAAAATAATCATTCAAAAAGTAATATTCCTAATTTTTTTTTTCTAGAATATGTATATATTACTACAAAGCATTCCTTTATTAATATCGATTTTGTTATATTTAGTTTTCACATATCAATATAAAAATAGTTTATTGTCATGTTACTTTTTTTGGGAAGATTATGAAAATCCCAAAGGATCAATGAGCTGCTATCTGAAATATGCCTGTAGGAATGTCCAAAACAATGTACAAGAAGATGGTCAAAGAAATGGACATAATTGCATCGTAGGAGGAGCCATCTCAACAAAAATGTGCTTCAAATGTATGAAATCATTGAATTTTTCTATTAGGTACATATAAATAAATAATTTAACATAATATTAATTTTCAAGTATTTTCTTGCAGAAAAGAAAACAAAATGGAACCCATTCAACACATAAAACATGACGACAAGGAAGAAAAGGTTTGATAGCAATGTTTGTGAGTAATTGTTGTTTCCTTATAACAACTTAAGATTTCATTTTTGTATATTTTAAGTTGTTTTACATCAACCATCCTTGAATGTCTTCAAATAGGTGCTAACATACAAAGAAGAGTCATCGAAATAATTGATTCACATTGGGTTAAGTATGGGTTGTGAGTATATGTTGGCATTTCAAAAATTAATTGTGTAAATTGTAAGTATCTATGTTGTTTAACTTCTCTCATTTTATAATTAATGGAACAAAAAAATCCTTTATATTAAATCTATGATTTATTATGGGGTATAAAACTTGTAGAAAACAAAGTATGAAAATGTGCCAAAAAAAGAGTTGTTGATAGAAGGCATGAGATTTGTATTTGAAAAAATGTGTATCATTCATGACTCAATTCTTTCTATGGTACGTTGCTTTTCAATTTACATTCATGTATATTATTTATTTCAATTTTCATTATTCTCACCAATGTAGATACACTCATTACACTTTATTTTTTATTTTTGTAGATGGAACTTGAAGAAGATGAAAACAATCGAGGAAATCAACAAAACATTCAACCAAATAACCCAAGTCATGGAAGTAGCTCGAGCACTAACAACAGTTCCAAAGAAGAATGATGATCAATATATTTGGATATTAATGCAAGTTGTTGTATTTTTTGAAATAACTGTCTTTGAAAATCAAACATTTTGTTTAATGTAATGAACATAGTGTCCCAATTGAAAGACAAGGGGTTACCAATAAGTGTCCTATTTTGTATGACAAATAGTCTCTTTTTCATATATAATAAAACACGTTTTATTTTATTCTATTGTGTTTTCCAATGTCACTGTGAAATGTTACATCGTTGATTAAATATATGGATGATTAAATATTAAAATGAAGAGATGCGAAATATGATGATATAAAAAATTAATCCAAACATCATATCCAATTGCACTACTCAAAATTTAGTTCATATGAATACTATTATAAGATATATGTCAATTTTTTGATGAACAATGGAATTAAAAAACAACAATAATTGCACTATCATAGGTTGATGTTTCTAAAAAGAGAAAATGAACATTGGTGCGTTTAACGCTAAAAAGCACTGGTGATGTAATAAAATGTGCATCGGTGTTGTAATACAATAAACCAACACCGATCGTAATACTATTTTAACAACAAAAAATATAATAATAAAAATTGGCCTTCAGGTGTGTTTAATTAAAACGACGCACCGATGCTTCTGTATCAGACTTCTGCATCAGTGCATTCTAAATTTCATGCACCAATCAGGTTTGTCTTGTAACACACCGATGCATGGTATCATAGATTCGACCGGTGCATTGTTTTTTTTTTTACAAGAACTGGGAAATTTTGTATTAAAAAGGTGTGGATAAATCCATTGCAGTACAAAAAAAGGCATTGATAGGCCTTCAAAATTCAGTTTCTTTGAAATTTGAGATTACTGTTACAAAATTTGTGTCCACATATTTTCCAACTTTCCTAACTATGACATTTCTTCTGTATTTCATGGAATACAACCTATAAAAAATTCCATTTATGCATATTGTTAAACAAAACATAACTCTTAAAGATTATAGTATCAACTAACCGGTTACTTTTTGATCTCTAGATGTTCATGCTGCTCCCAATTTGCATCCATTGCTGGCTCGTTGAGGTTGGGGACTTGATTCACAGTGGCTGTTGAGATATTTCTTGAAGCTTCCCGAGTGCTGTTGGGGGTGTTGGGCTGCTTAGAGTTGTTCTCCATCTGATCCATACATCCTTGTAGGTTCTCCATTTGACTGCGTTGGTCCTCAATTTGGATGCGTTGGGCGAACACTTCATCCTGCAATCTTTCAATGAGATCCCGGTGTTGTGAGAGAGTTTCCAACTCGAAATTCATCGTGGAGCTGATTTCTCCCAAATGAATTCTCATTCGTTGGCACTTGAAACATACCTTCTCTGAATCCTATTGTCCTTTCCCTACAATATAATCCAAAGATTTCATGGCCCTTGGCGCCTTGAGAGAATTTTTCCTGTCATCCATGCTGCTAATAGGGTGGAAGCAATTGAAAAGAGTGGGGTGAGGAAGGACACACCAAAACCCAAGAGTGAACGAGGAATCAAAGGGCTCAGGAGTGGAAAGGGAAGAAGCTTCGCCCAGGTAGAGCCGAGTTGGAAAACGTAGCGAAAATAGGAGGCTTGGAGGGGACGCAAGAGAGATATCAAGGAAGGAGCAGAGGAAAAACACTAGAATAAACCCAAGGACAGTTCTAGGAGACCATAATACAGGGGAGTCAGGTTGGGAGCACTGATTTATAACCCCCCAAATCACAAACACTAGCGAATTCATGACAAACAGATAGGGAAGGACCCAATTCACATAATGATGAGAAGATTTGGGAAGTACTCGGCTTTCTTGGTCACTGTACTTGGATCCTTCAAAAACCTAAACAAAGGTCTGCAGTTGTCTTCAACCAAACATCTTCATGCCACATCGAGCCTTCTACACGCTCGACCCATCTGATCTGGAGCTTTCATTTTCCTGCTCCCCATGAGTTTAATTGATCAGGTGAAGTTACCATCCCTTTTCATGATGAAGTGGGTGTACCATTTCCTGTTAGCAAAATTTATCACCTGTCGTGCCTTAACTCCTGCCAACTTCCTTCTCCATGTGTTGGATTGCATGCAAGTTCTACATTTTCCACTTGAAATCCCCAGCGCATGATGGGTCCTGGTCATATTAGATGTGACGATCATTGGGGGGGGGGNACTTCTCATAATCCACTCCTAAAGTTCCAGGTGGTTTTCCTATGGCTAAGTTGGCCATTTTATCAGCCTCAATGTTATTACCTCTAAGGACATGAAATTTTTTTACCTTCAAGGTCCTCGAGAAGAGGCAAATTCTTTCTATGACCCTTTTTAGACTCATATTTTTTGGATTGGAACCTAGGATCATCATTCTTATGATTGTATTCGAATATTCTACTACGTTCAGAGTTTGAATTTGTTGCTGCTTTTCCAAATGAATACCTTTTAGAAGGGCATAATCTTCGACTTTATTGTTGGTTTCCTTCCCTATATTCCAGTAGAAATTCAAGATTCTTTTTCCTTTGGGTTCAAAGAGAACCACCCCCACACCTGCATCCCCTATTCAATAGGTGCATTGTTATTAAAGCACTGATGCATGATTATTTAGAAGAGCACCAATGCCCCAATATTTTTTCGAATGCTCTGATGCTTTCGATGAAATGTAAGAATTGATGCTTTAAGTTTGAGAACGCACCGATGCATATACACCATGAAGTGC
Organism: Picea engelmannii; assembly: GCA_009831015.1. Taxonomy (NCBI): domain Eukaryota; kingdom Viridiplantae; phylum Streptophyta; class Pinopsida; order Pinales; family Pinaceae; genus Picea; species Picea engelmannii. The sequence goes on along the minus strand of ML784771.1, from coordinate 901,030 downwards.
ATCACCTAGAAAAACATCCACTAAAACCTCCAACTGCCCATATTTTCTTAGTTATAATGAAGTTCCATTATAATCTCCATAAAAACATCCACTACCAAAAACAAATGTTTTAGCAGAGGTTTTTTTGACAATTTTTTTCAATTTTGTAACACTAAAAACCTCCACTATAACTTCCACTACAAGGTCTTTTCCTTGTAGTGAACAGGGGTAATTTTAACCCCCCCCCCCTAAATTTATATGTATAATAAATGGGAGAATCCCCATGATACATAAGAAAAAATGAAGGCTATTTTATCAATAATATAATATGTATATATCATTTTTTGGCGAATCTTTTAGTCAATTATATAATCTTGTAAAATCTTGGCAAATCTTTCATTGTTATAAACTCTTGTAAAATGTTGGCAAATATTTCATTGAATTATAAAACCTTGTAAAGTCTTGGATTTTTTTTTGATAAAATATAAAACCATATCTAATAATAGGAAAATGTGTTCATTAAATTGTAATATACTCTTTTTTCATATTTGGAAAAATAAGCATAATTTGTCTATCCTCTAGACAATGTTGCAAGCATTAGGGTTTATGTTTGTCAAGGTTCTCACTGTACACTCTTGCATATACCTCTATCACTTTTGATGATATTTCACCACAAAGTTCATATGTGTTGATCTTGACCACCACTTGTGTCGAGCTCGAGATATATTAATATTTGCTCTACCACTTCTATTATGGATTCTTTATTACTGATTCATCGATTATGAAAGGACCCTTCAAACAAGTTCATCATAGATTATATGATGTTCTTAAATAGGAGTGCACATAATTCTATCTTTAAATAACTCCAAAAGTATTAGAATACCGATAGGTCACATTCCATGCATGGTGTTAGCACTCTATAAATTCTGTCCGGCTGAATAGACAAACGATAGAGGTAACTATTTCAACTAGCTTTAGAGCTGAGGCACTAGCCCCCTCAACTCAGAGAGGGATCTCTCATGTCACTTGATATATCTATGGAAATCGGTGGCTAGATTTGGTTTGTTTTGGGGATTTTTAATAAAGTTGCTGGCAAAGAAGGGGGGAACACTATGGGCTATGGAGTCAAAATTCTGAAAGTGAACGAAAACAATGCATCGACTGATAGAACTCTCCAGAGGACAAAGGCTAAATAAGGCGATGAATATGAGTTATTCTTGAAATAAAAAGGTGTGTAGGAATATGAAGAAAACAAATAACTGCATAAGAGCATTACTGAAATGAATTCTAAATAAGTTAAGAAGACAATCACATAGTTTAAATTGCTTAAGCTAAGAGTGCCACAAGACAAATTCTGGGCCTTTAAACTCTCCAATTTAAACAAAAGAAAATGTAAATGAAATGACAGGTTACAGGAAATACATACGATGAAGAGAAACAAATCTCATATCACCACCCGTTAGAATCTTTTCATAGAGACTTCAAAATCTTCTGCATTTGTATTCAATTCAGATTCATAAAATTTACAAATAAAGTTTGATACAACCAAAAGGTGCTCTTGCACTTCAACCAACATTAATTGATTCAAGTCTCTTAGTACTTATACAATTTGATAAAAAATAACTGAAACTGAAAGGTTTCAACTTCTGTAACAATTTCGAATGTCAGTTTCAGTATATGAAACAATTTATAATAATTAGCAAAAAAGAAACGTTTCAACATCATGAACAATCTCTTTAACCGCTCGACTGCTTCTGTGCCATTTGTTCCACCCTGTGCTTCTGTTGGATTTGCAAGATTGGTGACAGCTGGAGATAACCTGTTGGTTCTGGGGACATTGTACTTTGTCTTATCCAACCGCACAAGTTCTTTCCATTGTGCATCAAAGGTTATTTCATAATTCATCATTTCTTTAATCAAAATTTCTAAGTCAATTCACGTAGCATAGGACATGGTTGGCACACTGACTTTCACTATTTTGAACTTGTTTAGAATTTCGAAATTAGTAGCTAAATGTTCTACCAAGCTAGGGCCTTTCAGACTTTCTTCCATATCTTCAAACCTAGAATGGTCCATCCTGCACTGCACGAGGAGAGTGTGATAATCTTCCCGATTGTATAATGAGCCTTTACCATCGCAAAATGAGGGGCAACCTTTAGAAAACAATTGTTCAAAGCCATCTTTACACTCCTTTATGCTATTCTCCATTTGCACAACTTTGTTCTAGACTGATCTGAGCAGGTTGTGCTTGGAAATGATTCTCTTGGCTGAAATGATTAATGTAGTTTTGTCTTTCACACCGATGGTTTGAAGATCGAAAGTTGGTATAACATTCAGTAAGTCGATGGAATTTTGGGCCCATTCTGAGGGCTTCTTTGCTAACACTTCATTTACAACAGTGCATTTGTTCCGAGCTGTAGTAGCCATGTTGTCTTTGTCATTGATAAAATTCAGATAACTTCTGAACTTAGCAAACTCCGCAGCAATGACATCCCATATTACATGTTTGGCTCCCCGTAGTAGCGTTTTTCCCTTCAATATGGTTTTTAGCTTGTTCACTCTTTCCTGCAGGTCTTGGTTCTCTCTGTGGAGTTGAGCCAATTTCTCATCCTTCACCTTCATCTCTTGTTTCAACCTTTCTAAGTTTTCTTTGAGACTCGTGATCTCACCTATTTTCAAGCTCACCTGAGACATAGCTTGAACTAATCCCTCGTCGCTTGATCCAACCTCTACATTAGCAGGCACAATAATTTCCATATATTATGTTGTTGCCTGCATTTGTGACCAATTTTCTTTCTCCTTCTCCAATTGCAGTACTTTAGCCTTGGAGTCTAGTGCCTCTTGTCTAAAGGTTTCCTTTTCCTACTCCAAAGCAATTAATTTTGCTGTCTACGGATGATCTGTAGGTGACATCTTCAACCTTTTCTTCAAGCTTTGGGTCATTTTTTCCTTTTCGTCTAGAGAATCTTTCAACCCTTGTGGACCTTCAGACTCTAACCTTTTTACCTGCGTCATCCAAGATTTGCTGGACACCTTTTCTTGTTTCAGTTTCCCATCTAGCCTTAATGCATGTGTTGTCAATCTTGCAACCTTCAGAGCTAAGCTTAGGTAATCATCGTACAACATATCACTAACATTTATGTGGAGTTTTAATTTATCAGGGGCGACAATGTTTTCATAGTGTACCTTGAACTCAGATACCTTATCATTATCAACCACTGCAATGTTGAATGTCTTTTTCTCGACATCTTTGACTGAGAGTAGGTGAGATTTACCCTGGGCTTTCCCTTCTACTTCGGGCAAAAGGTACCTTATTTCAATATTGGCCATACTCCCTTTCACAACATACTGATTTAGAAAATCCTCCTTAGACTGATAAACTATCCCAAGAGTCTGGCCAAATATGTGTTTCCTACTGCTAAAAATCTTCATGCTGCCTCCATTCCGTGGCTTGTTTTTTGGATTGATTTCTTCATTCTGGGCTGTAGTCTTTGCCATCTCCATGCACGTCTTTCATTTCTATTATTCCTCTTCCAAGTCAATAAATGGAGAGGGTGATGTGGCTCTCATTTTCTTGAGGGTGTCTTGCTGGCTACTGGCCCCGAGGGCTTCTGAACTACTTCTCTTATTGAATACGTTCACCTTAGGAGCTTTGATAATCAACCTGGGAGAAGGTTTTTGTGTTGGGCTCTGCTGGGATGTAGACTCTGTTGATTTTATTTGGTCATGCTGCATGGTGACCTCCATCTCTGCACAAGTTTCTAGATTGGCCAATTTATTGAATCCTTCATCTGGCTCGTGTTCATAGGGACCTTCTTTACTCGCCAATCTTCTCTTCGATATGATATGATGCAAATCATATATTGTCTGTTGCAATTGTGTGAAACCAAATTCATTGAGCTTGGATTGAATATGGGGTAAACATGATTTATTCTTCACCACAAAGGGCCCCACCATGAATGGAAATTTCAGATTAGAAGCCTTGTGTACTTTTAGGAAATGTTCAGTCTCTGATATAATCCTTTGTCTTATAAACTCCAAAGAAAAAACCCTAGGATTCATAAAAACTGGTAACCGGTGAGGTCCTTCATGGTATCGATATACCCAAATCACAGTGGATTGTGTGAATAACACCCAGTCTCCTACCATGTTCTCTGGATTTGGCTGCAATGAGTTCTTCATTTCTTCTAGAACTCTTGGCAGGTCTGAACCAAAAATGAGACTGTAAATCCTGTACATGATCTTGTTGATGAAGATGAGCATGGTGATATTTTTACACTCGGTTGAAATAAATGCAGCCTCAGGAAGCTCGGTGTTGTTAGATCCCAGAAACATTCTCAACAGGTGAGAGTAGTATCTGAAATGTCTTAACAAGATGAAATTAACCATCTGTTGATGTATATTTTCTGTAATAAATTCATCAAAACTGACATGGACTGACTGCCCAGATAGGAAGAAAATCAACAAGAACCCTAACATAACCTCTACCACAAACTTGTCATTGTCTAGACCTAGAATTTGACTCAGCAGAGAACAAGCCCACTAGACTTCGACGATCATGACGCTTATACTGACAGGCAAGGATAGACTCTTTGAATGATGTTCAAGCTTGACTATGGTTTGCAGAAACATGGTTTTTACCTCGGGAAAGCATTCTCTATAAATTGTAATCATTCTCTATTCCTCAAAGGGTTTGGACACTGTGGGGGAGGCGTCTGGTATATTGAGAGCATGTAAGAGCGATGGACCATCTACTTTACACAGAAATTTTGACCCTAATTTGTTTAAAATGACTCTTTCTCCATGGGAATATTGCTCTGCACACCAGCTTACAAATTCAAAATGGGAAGACTATTTATACGACATAAGGGGTGAAGGAGGCTTGAGCCGCTTCAAGAAAGGGTATGCAGGATCCAACATTGTTCAACAAATTCATTTTATACACAGAAATGGGCGAGACCGTTGTCTCTGTGTCGAAAACGTCAAAATCTCAGTCAATTAGGGCTTCTTCCTTGGAGGAAATATCTTGTTCACTCACAGATAAAACAATAGGATTGGCAGCCATGGTGAAGACTACCTAATAAGCAATGAGAAAACTGGTCTGGTTCGGTTCTAAACTTCAAAATTTGAATAGAAGCTTTGCACCAAATTTTTGAACGTTTGAACGCTTCAAATTGTCATAGAATAATACCCGGGGTTCCTCCTTTTATAGGCATCTATTGCCATCAGGGTTTGGAGAAAAATGATTTTGGATGAACTACCCTTTGCCCCGATGTGTCTCTAAGGATGCCACATGTCCATGATTTAAACTGGGGTAGTTTTCCCCGGTCCATCCTCTATCAGCTAATTCGTGTGCTACTTCAATCGCCAAAATGCCCCTCGGCCGTTGATTTGGGTCGTTTCAAGATCTACGGTTTGCATCTTGCCTGGAAACTCTGTCAATGGAGGTTGAAAAAAGTGGTTTTGGTCAGAAAAAACTCTTCTCTGATGTACTTCTAAGGGTGCCACGTGTCCCGCAAAAAACCATGATGGTTTTCCTCGGCCCTCCCTCGACTGCTTAATCTCTGCACTAGTTACATCTCTGATACGCGTCTGAGCCGTTGATCTGGGCTGCTTTCGGGATCGACGGTCTGCTGAGTTTTACTCTTCATATCTTTGCTATTTTTTCCATACACTGCCAAGTATAGCTAGGTTCTCCAAATTATCACAGCTCTGTGGTGGTTTAATCCTTCTTTAAGATTCTGAAAATCAGACACCATGTTGGCATGCTTTCAGACAGAGGCAAAGTATGCATGTTTTTCATTGATGGCGATGTCATTGATGGAAAATATCATCACATTCAACAGAGCGATGATGGCATGGAAATGACAAGATCAATAGTGAGGAGCAACAATGATCGTTGGATCACCGATCCCGAATTCCCGATGACCGTCAGATCTGAATACAGATAGGAGGAATGCGCAAAAGAGGAGAACAAATATTAGACGTTGGATCTGAGCGCGAGGACTGACCATCATTGGATCCAGAAGAAGGAGCACGATCTTTAAGTACAAGATGGAGCGGGCTTACAAAGTCTTGAAAGTAGGAGGGCCATCCATTGTCGAGGAGTACACGTGGCGAGGGATTAACATTTCCCTGACTAGAAAGTCAAAGGAAGGCAATGCTCTAACCTTCCAACTCATGATATGAGAAATCACGATAAGATCTGGATTGTTGATCCAAGAGGGACAAGTGGCGATAGATCAGAGCATGAAAAAGGTTTCGTTTCAGAGTTTCGGATACCGGGAGTTGGAGGAGTCAAGGAAGCAACTCACGACATAAACTCGCAATATGTGAGATCACAGAAATATCTGGACCGTCGAATCATCAAGATTGTGGACCGCTGATCTGACTTGATTTTGGAGTTTCGGATACTGGGAGTTGGATGTGTCAAGGACACTCATGACAAGAATGATGAAATCATGAAATGCGAAACCATGACTTAATCTGAGTTGTTGATCAAAGGCAGATCGTGGACCGTTGATCAAACATGACGAAGGCCCGTGAAGTTGCGAAATCGTGATAATATCTTGACCATTGATCCAAGAAGGACATGTGGCGAGGGATTAACATTTCACTGACTGGAAAGTCAAAGGAAAGAAATGCTCTAACCTTGCAACTCGCGATATGTGAAATCATGATAAGGTCTGGCCCATGGTCATAGACAAGGTCACATCATCAAAGGCTTAAGGGAAGGAGCTAATTGCTAAGCTTCATTTCAGGAATCACAACTTGGATTGTCGAGACCCTTCATCACAGGAATCTCGAAATGCGAGATCGCGATGAGATTTGGACTATCGGATCATTGGATATCTTGACCATTGATCAGGCTCGATGAAGTTCATAATTTTGCGAAATGCGATACACCTTTTGGTGTAGGCTGTGGTCACCACTGATGGTCATGTGAGAGGGAGGAGCTAGTGGAGCTAAGATCCATTTCGAGGATTGCAACTTGGAGCGTCGAGACCCTTCGACACAGGATTTCTGAAATGAAAAATGTAAAATGCATCTTGATTAGGCCCATGGTCACAACCAATGGGCATATGGGATAAACGCAAGACCATGCAGATTTAATCCAATGGTGCTGGTTATTTGAGCATCTGATCAAAGGGCTATTGTTGATCTTTACGATTAACTGTTCAGTTACGATTTAGTTAGCAGAACCGAATCATGGTTCTTGGACGGTTGGAGATTAAGTTGCTGAAGCATTGTTGGCCCAGGTATTCGAGGCGTAACTGAAGTTGTGTGAAGTGCATAAAAAAAATATGGAGTGACTGTGAATGGTTGGTTGTTTTGAATGAAAAATGAGTTGAACTGTAAGAAAGGGCAAATTACAGTATGCACAGTGTGAGACAGACAGTATGCGCAGTATGAGATAAAACTCAGAGATGAGTAATAGATGCTGAATAGACAGAAGTAAGAGCAGAATTGCAGAAACAACTTGAAGTAGAGAAGAATTGAAGAACAGATAGAAGCATAGAAGAATTGTAGGACAGAAGAGAAGTGGTAAGAATTGAAACACCTGCATTGTTGGTTATTCAATCATTTTACTTATAATAAGGGAGGTAGGGTGGTGCTAGGGAGGACTGTGGTCCTCTGATATTCGAGTTGGTGCTTGAATATTGGGAGTTGTAGCTTCCATCTAGTTGTGGCTAGAAAACAGGGTGGTAGGGTGGTGCTTGGGAAAACACAGAGTTTTCTATATGCAAGTTGGTTCTTGTATAAGTGGAAGTAGGTGCTTCCATTCAGTCAGTGCTGGAACACTCAGGGAGTTGGTGCTTCCTTCTAGTCGGTGCTAGAGAAACCAGAGAGTTGGTGCTCTCAACAAGTTGGAGCTTGTAAAACAGAGCTAGTATCCTCACTTTGAGTTGGTTCTCAAACATAGATGATGTACAAAACTTAAAAGAATGCCTATCATTTCGAAGAAGAAGAGGTTTTCTCCCTTTATGGGTTTCCTCATGAAAATCTGTCTCTATGTATATCTTATGTGTGATTGATGCTCATTATTTATGTTGTTCATATGAAGTATAATATTGATGGTCACTTGATGAAAGATTAAAAATGGTTTAATATACTTAAAATTGTTTAAGCATAGTAACAACTGATTCAACCCCCCTCTTAGTTGTCTTAGTAATTTCAAAAATTGGTATCAGAGCGGGTTATTTTTATTTAAAGGTAGATCTGTAAGCTTAAACATGACAAGTCATGAAGGGACTTCAGCCAGTAAGCCTCCTCTGTTTGATGGAACAAATTTTTCCTTTTGGAAGGTTAGAATGAGAACATACCTAATGTCCTTAGGTGCTGATGTTTGGGATGTAGTAGAGACTGGATACACAATGCCTGTTGTGCTGGCTTCCAAGGATGATAAGTTAGAATTTAGCTTTAATGCCAATGGAATGAATGCTATCTTAAATGGACTTGCTGAAGCTGAGTTTGTAAAGGTGATGCATCTTGAAACTGCTAAAGCTATGTGGGATAAACTTATTAACAATTATGAAGGAAATGAGAAAGTAAAATATGCCAAACTCCAAACATATAGGTTGAAGTTTGAACAACTAAAGATGAAAGAAGATGAAACAATTAGCAAGTATTTTTTAAGAGTTGAATAACTTGTGAATGCCATGAAGGGTCTTGGTGAGAAGATTGAAGAATCATTTTTAGTTCAAAAGATTTTAAGATCTTTGCTTGATAAATTTAATCCAAAAGTCTCTGCAATAGAAGAACTAAATGATCTTAAAACTTTGTCCATTGATCAAATCCTAGGAACTCTAACTGCATATGAAATGAGAATCAACAAAGATAAATCCATTACTAGAGAAGCATATTTTAAAGCAAACAAGAATACTGATTCAGATTTAGATGATATTGAGGCAAAATTTGTGAGAAGGTTAAAGAAAGGATCAGGAAAATATCAAGGCAAGCTTCCCTTCAAATGTTTTAACTGTGGTAAGATAGGTCATTTTGCATCTAAGTGTCCCCACTAGAAAAATGACCAGAACTCTGATGATGAAAAGAAGTACAAATTCAAGAAATATAGTAAAAAGAAAATTTTGTGTGCAAACAATGACAATTCCTCAAAAGACATAGATAATGATTCATCATGTGAAAACAAAGTGAATGATTTTATGCTTATGGCTATGGGAGATTTTGATGATGAACACACAGGAGATGAAATGGATGATGAAGAAGCTGTGGTGGATATGGAAGGTGAATTAATCAGTGCTTTGGAAGAAATTGACAGACTCAGATGTAAGAAGAGAAAACAAAAACAATTGTTGAAGCATTTTAAAATGAATGGTGAAAAACCCGATGAAAACTTTTCTCTATTAAAAGTGGAGTTAGAAGAGGCAAAGAAAATAGAAGACATACTAAAACAACAGTTGTCAGAGAAGAAAGCGAGGTGTGAAGCCTTAGAAGAAGAGATAGTAAAAACTAGAAAAGAAATGGAGAAGTTTAAGGGATTGTATCACCAAAATCTGCCAAGTATTAAAGCCTCAGAAGAATTAACTTCCATTCAAAATCAACAAAGGAATCCAAAGTTGAAAGCTGGCTTGGACTATGAAGAAGGATCAAGTAGTGATCATCCAAGTAATACAGAACCCATCAAGTTTGTCAAATCTACAATCATTGACAAAAACCACTCTGTAGAAACAAAAAAAGAAAATTAGTCACCAAAAAGGAATGAAAGAAAAAGTACCAGAACCAAATCCATAGATTAAAGAAATAACATAAACACATTTTCTGATCAAAGAAATCATCAGCATGGAAGAAATCCACTACAACATTTTTTTAGGTACAAAGGTTTTTTCTATGGTTATTGTTTTTTCTGTTCTAACTTTGATCACAAAGATGTAAACTGTTCTTTAAGATCTAGATATTTGAAATCAAGATATTCAAGGAATAATTATCTGCCACAACAAAGATTGAGACAACCAAGAAACAAACAACCACATACTATAAATCATGTGATGGATGGAGGGAGGACGCAGGTGAAACATAACAACAATTATGAGCATAACAATCATTGTGATCTGTTATTCAGTGAACTATAATGTTACATCTGTCATAACTATGGACATAAAGCTGCAGATTGTTGCTTAAGGAATTTTAAGCCAGATTCAAATCCCACTGCTGAAAATTTCAAGATTTGGAAGAAGAAAGAAGATGACAAGTGTAGACTAGTGTTATCAGCCCAAAGACAAAAGAATCCCTAGTATATTGATAATGGATGTTCCACGAATATGACTGGAGACAAAATTAAGTTTCTAACTCTAAGTGAAAGCAAATCAGGGAATGTTACTTTTGGAAATGATGCACCAAGAAAAATAAAAGGTAAAGGAATGGTAAGTTTGAGTAATGGAAAAGGGAAAGATCAAGATGTGTTGTTTGTAGAAGGTCTGAAACATAATATGCTTAGTGTCAGTCAAGTCTATGACCGAGGATGTGAAGTCGTTTTTACTTCTAAAGATTGTAGAATAAAATCTGTGAATTCAGGACAACTAGTTGCAAAAGGGATAAGAACAAAAAACAATGTCTATGTGTTAAAAGAAGAAAAAGAAGAATGCCACTTAAGAAAGTATGATGAAAGTTGGCTATGGCATAGGAGACTTGGACACTTAAATTTTGATCATATAATCAATCTCAAAAATAGTGGGGCAGTAAAGGATCTTCCAAAGATATCAAAGCCATATGATTATGTTTGTAAACCATGCTAGATAGGAAAGATTACTTGGACACAGTTCAAATCTAAAAACTTTCCTTCAACAGAAAAACCTCTCCAGTTAGTACATATGGATTTATGTGGACCATCAAGGAAAGAAGGTACAGGAATTTTTATTTATTTTATGTTGATTATTGATGATTATTCTAGACTAACATGGGTTTCCTTTTTGAAGGAAAAATCTGAAGCATTTGAAAAATTCAAAGTGTTTAAGGCTCTAACTAAGAATCAAACAGGAAAAATATTGAAGGCAGTAAGATCTGATAGAGGAGGAGAGTTTATCTCATGGAACTTCAAAGAGTTCTGTGATAAACATGGAATCAAAAGAGAGTACACAATTCCAAGGACTCCACAAAAAAATGGAGTTGTTGAGAGGCAGAATAGATCAGTACAAAAAATGGCAAGATCAATGATGAATGAAAGGAACATACCTTAGACATATTGGGTGGAAGCAATTCATATAGTTGTTCATATCCTTAACAAAGCACATCTCAGACCACATAGTGACAAGACTCCTTATGAACTATGGTTTGGAAGACTTGCCTCAATCAAGCATTTTAAAGTCTTTGGGAGTAAATGTTATATTAAGAATAATGATGAAAATATTGGCAAATATGATGATAGGGCTGATGAAGGTATCTTCTTGGGTTATGCTACAAATAGTAAAGGGTACATATGTTACAATAAGAGGCTGCATAAACTAGTTGATTGTTTAGACATAAAAGTTGATGAAGAAATATCGGTCAGAAATGTAAGCAGTGCTGAAGCAAGCATAGAAGATATAGTTGAAGATGAAGATGAACAGGTCCAAGGATCAAAAAGAGAAGAATACGAATTAGATGAAGATACAAATACTCAGGCTGACATAAATTAGCAGAAAGAAACAAACTCACCTCTCAGAACTGTTAGAAATAATCATCCTGAAAATCAGATAACTGGAGATATAAATAAAGGAGTTCAGACAAGAAGGAAATTGATTAAAGACTTAGAACAATCTCATGTTGCCTTTTTATCTACGACTGAACCTAAAATTTTTGATCAAGCCAACCAACATGATGATTGGATTAGATCTATGAATGAAGATCTTGATCAGATTGAGAAGAACAATACTTGGGAGCTTGTTCCTAGACCTGAAGACAAGAATGTAATAGGTTCTAGATGGGTGTTCAAAAATAAAATGAATGAAAAACGATAAGTTGTTAGAAATAATGCCAAATTGGTCTGTAAAGGGTATGCACAAGTTGAAGGTCAGGATTTTCATGAAAATTTTGCCCCAGTGGCAAGATTGGAAGCCATCAGAATTTTTCTTGCATATTCATGTCATAATAACTTTAAAGTTTATCAGATGGATGTTAAGTCAACATTTCTTAATGGAGATCTAGAGGAAGAAGTATATATGGAGCAACCTGAAGGATTCTCATTGACAGATAATCCTGATTATGTCTGCAAGCTGAAGAAGGATTTATATGGACTGAAACATGCACCACGGGCTTGATATTATAGACTAGACAAATTTTTACAAGACAAAGGATTCAAGAAAGGTACTGTTGATAGCAATATCTACATAAAAACTGAAAGTGATGATTTACTAGTTGTTTTGATTTATGTAGATGACATTATTTTTGGATGTAATAATGATTCCTCTGTTCAGTGGTTTGCTAACTCTATGCAAACATAGTTTGATATGTCCATGATAGGAGAATTGTCATATTTTCTTGGCTTACAAGTAAAACAAAGTTCTGTAGGAATTTTTATCTCTCAAGAAAAATATTTGAAAGAGATGTTGAAGAAATTTCAGATGGAGGATTCCTCTCCTATTAGTACACCTATGGTGGTTGGTTGCAAGCTTAGTAAATATGATATTTCACGTGATGTTGATCAAAGGACATATCGCTCTATGATAGGCAGTTTTTTGTACATCACAGCATCCTGTCCTGATATAATGCAAGCTATTGGAATGGTAGGTCGTTATCAATCAACTCCTAAACAAAGTCACTTGGTAGATGTCACAAGGATATTCAAATACTTGAAGGGAACAATGACTCATGGTCTGTGGTATCCAAAAAATCAGAATTTTTAGTTAATTGCTTATTCAGATGCAGATTGGGAAATTGCGTGGATGAGAGAAAGAGCACCAGTGGAGGTGCATTCTTCCTGGGTGACTTGTTGATAGCATGGATTAGTAAGAAACATGGATATATTTCCTTATCAACTACATAAGCAGAGTACATTGCTGCTGCTACTTGCTGCACTCAGATTTCATGGATGATTCAAACTCTTACAGATTTGAAGGTAAATTATACTGATCTGATTACCATTCACTGTGATAATGCTAGTGCCATTAGTGTCTCCAAGAATCCCGTTCTTCATTCCAAGACTAAACATATCCCAATAAAATGCCATTTTCTCATAGAACAAGTTACAAATAGAGTCGGTCAGCTAAATTATATTCCTTCCACAGAACAAATAGATGATATCTTTACTAAACCATTAGCAATGACTCCTTTTGGATATCTTCGCCAGAAGTTGGGCATGACCTCATTGTCAAATTAAGAGGGTCCATCCTATCAGGGGGAGTTTGTGTTGGTTGAATCTCTAATACCTCCGAAGAATACTGCAACAACACAGGAGGAGTATATGCTTGTCACATATCTGATACCTTTGAGATGTACTGCAATAGTTCAGGGGGAGCTTGTTTTTTTTTTGACATTGATGTCAAAGGGGGAGAAAGTGTGGTAATTTCAATACAGTGGTAAATCTAGATGTTATTCAAGGGGTTGCCATCAATGCCAAAGGGGGATATTGTTGGCATGTTTTTAGATAGAGGTAGAGTATGCGTGTTTGTCATTGATGGCAAAGATCAACACGTTCAGCAGAGAGATGATGGCATGTAAATAGCAAGATCAACAGTGATCGTTGGATCAACCATCCCAAATTCCTGATGACCGTCAGATATGAATACAGATAGGAGGAATGCACAAAAGAGGAGAACAAATCTCAGACGTTGGATCTGAACGCAAGGAATGACCATCGTTGGATCCAGAAGAAGGAGCACGATCTTTAAGTACAAGATGAAGCTGGATTACAAAATCCAGAAAGCATGAGGGCCATCCATTGTCGAGGAGTACACATGGCGAGGGATTAACATTTCGCTGACTGGAAAGTCAAAGGAAGGCAATGCTCTAACCTTCCAACTCGCGATATGTGAAATCATAATAAGATCTGGATCGTTGATCCAAGAGGGACACATGGCTATAGATTAGAGCATGACAAAGGTTTTGTTTCGAATTTTTGGATACTGAGAGTTGGAGGAGTCAAAGAAGAAACTCATGGTAGAAACTCGCGATATGTGAGATCATGAAAAGATCTGGACCGTCGAATCATCAAGATTGTGGACCATTGATCTGACTCCATTTCGAAGTTTTGGATACCGGGAGTTGGAGGTGTCAAGGACACTCATGACAAGAATGATGAAATCGTGAAATGAGAAACCATGACTTAATCCAAGTCGTTGATCAAAGGGAGGTCCTAGACTGTTGATCAGGCATGACGAAGGCCCATGAAGTTGTGAAATCGCGATAAGATCTTGACTGTTGATCCAAGAGGGACATGTGGCGAGGGATAAGATCTTGACTGTTGATCCAAGAGGGACATGTGGCGAGGGATTAACATTTTGCTGACTGGAAAGTTAAAGGAAATAAATTCTCTAACCTTGCAACTCATGATATGCAAAATCGCGATAAGGTCTGGCCCGTGGTTATAAACAAGGTCACATCGTCGAAGGCTTAAGGGAATGAGCTAATTGCTAAGCTCCATTTCGGGAATCACAACTTGGAGTGTTGAGAACCTTCATCACAGGAATCTCAAAACACGAGATCACGATGAGATATGGACCATCAGATCATTGGAGATCTCGACCGTTGATCAGGCTCGATGAAGTTCATAAGTTCGTGAAATGCGAAACACCTTTGGTGTAGGCTATGGTCACCGCCAATGGTCATGTGAGAGGGAGGAGCTAGCGGAGCTAAGCTCCATTTCGAGGATCGCAACTTGGAGCATCGAGACCCTTCGACATAGGATTTACGAAATGAAAAATGTGAAATACATCTTGATTAGGCCCATGGTCACAGCCAGTGGGCATATGGGATAAACGCAAGACCCTGTAGATTTAATCCAACGGTGCTGGTTATTTGAGCATCTGATTGAAATTCTACTGTTGATCTTTACGATTAACTGTTCAGTTACGATTCAGTTAGCAGAACCGAATCATGGTTCTTGGACGGTTGGCGATTAAGTTGCTGAAGCATTGTTGGCCCAGGTATTTGAGGTGTAACTGAAGTTGTGTGAAGTGCATAAAAGAAAGATGGAGCGATTGTGAATGGTTGGTTGTTCTAAATGAAAAATGAGTTGAACTGTAAGAAAGGGAAAATTACAGTATGCGTAGTGTGAGATAAAACTCAGAGATGAGTAACAGATGATGAATATACAGAAGCAAGAGCAGAATTGCAAAAATAGCTTGAAGCAGAGAAGAATTGCAGAACAGATAGAAGCATAAAAGAATTGCAAGATAGAAGAGAAGTGGTAAGAATTGAAACACCTGCATTATTGGTTATTCAATCATTTTACTTATAATCAGGGAGGTAGGGTGGTGCTAGGGAGGACTGTGGTCCTCTGATATTCGAGTTGGTGCTTGAATATTGGGAGTTGTAGCTTCCATCTAGTTGTGGCTAGAAAACAAGGTGGCAGGGTGGTGCTTGGGAAAACATAGAGTTTTCTGTATGCAAGTTGGTGCTTGTATAAGTGGAAGTAGGTGCTTCCATTCAGTCACTGCTAGAACACTCAGGGATTTGGTGCTTCCTTCTAGTCGGTGTTAGAGAAACCAGAGAGTTAGTGCTCTCAAAAAGTTGGAGCTTGTAAAACAGAGGTAGTAGCCTCACTTTGAGTTGGTTCTCAAACATAGATGATGTACAAAACTTACAAGACTGCCTATCATTTCGAAGAAGAAGAGGTTTTCTCCCTTTATGGGTTTCCTCGTGAAAATCTGTCTCTTTGTATATCTTATGTGTGATTGATGCTCATTATTTATGTTTTTCATATGATGTATAATATTGATGGTCACTTGATGAAAGATTAAAAATGGTTTAATAAACTTAAAATTGTTTAAGCATAGTAACAACTGATTCACCCCCCCTCTCAGTTGTCTTAGTAATTTCAACACACCATCTGGGAATTATATGGTGACAACATTGGCTCCAACTGGGGATGCTATCCTCCCTGCGAGGTAGCAAAGAACTGTAGACCAAGTGCCTACCCATTGGGCTATAATATTATGTGTATGATCTAAATCCATTTATTTTTATTCAAAAACTCCAAACCTACTCAGCACAACTCAAGGCCTTCACCTTGAGCTTCAACCATGCTATTTTTATTTCAATTTTCACACTTAAAGAAAAAAAAAACACAAAGTGGCTATGTACAATGAATGGCAAGTGATGATTTTTCAAACGACGTAGTGCTTGAGGAACCTACCATTCACAGGCCCTCCTCCGATGATTTCTCCATTACTTTCCTCCAACAAATAGGAACTTCTCCCATGGTAAGTTGTAATTTTGAATGGGCCCAGCCACACATGATCAAATTTTCCATGTTTACCTTTATTTTCAGTCTTGGAATCCCATATTAGTACCCAGTCTCCAATTTTGAAGTCATCCGCTTTGGTACGTCTGTCGAAAGATTCCTTGATTTTCTCTTGACGTAGTTGGGAGTTATTGAAAGCCTTTCCTCTGGTCTGCTACACGCTGATGAGTTCATCCTCCCTTCCCCGACTGACATTAATATCTGCTTCTTTCTCATGTAACACCTTCATTACCAACAATTTGAGTGCCATAGGAAAGATGGATTCTGTACCATAAATGATCTGGAGAGGAGATGTGGCAATAGACCTTTTTGGGGATATCCTGTCAGCCGATAGGGCATGAATGAGCTTCTTGTGCCATGCTGTTTTATTCTCTTGCAACATTTTTTTGATGATTCTGACTAGGATTTTGTTTGAAGACTCAACTAATCCATTTCCTTGCAGGTAGTATGACGTAGAATGGCCAAGAGTAATATTGTAATCACTGCAGAATTTCTCCTACTTTTTAGACTTAAAGGCCACTGCATTGTCTGTTATAATCTTGATTGGACATCAGAATCTAGACATAATATTGTCTTCTAGGAATCGAATGATAACGTCATCTGTAGCTTGTCTGGTAGGAACAACCTCAATCCATTTAGTAAAATAATCTGTTGCAGTCAGGATCCATTTGTGTTGAGCCGAAGATTATGGGTGTATCTCTCCTTTGAAATCTAGGCCCCATTGCCTGAAAGGAGATTCTACTAAAATGGGCTTGAATGATAGAGACTGCAACTTTCCTTTCCCATCGAAGATTTGGCATTCATGGCACTTTGACACTTCCTTATAAACATCAGGAAAAAAACTAGGCCAATAAAAACCAGCTCTCAACATTTTTTGTACAGTTGTCTTCCAATAATGATGACCTCCACAGTTTCCTTTATGGAACTCCCTGATGGTTCTTTCCACTTCATCTTCTATCCAAAAACTCAGTAAAATTCCTCCTGGGTCTTTCCAGTACAGTAATCCATGAACAATGCAAAATTTTTCTGCCTTTAGTTTCAAGAACCTAGACTTTGTTTTACTATATTCAGGAGGATCTTGCCGATTTTTTAACACAAAGATAATGTCTGCATACCACGTAGAGTCAAGAAATTTCTGATATATTTGTGGAGTCACCCTTTCTTCCTCTGATGTATTCTCTGACATATCTGTAGTGAAGTTTATTCCCAAGAGTTCGCAAGTTGTTTGTGCCATTAGTCTAGCAAGTCCCTGCCCCTTGATCAACTTCGTGGGCTTGATTTTGAGATCATATTCTAATAGTACTGTAATCCATTTTCCCCTCTTTCCTTCAGGATTGAGTTGTGTTAAGATGTCTTTTACTGAGCTGCTAGGGACATAAGCAGTAGTATGTGAATGTAGAATATACACCACAAATTCTTTCAATGCTTTGACCAAAGCATACACTTGCTTCTCCATGATGTCATATTTCAAAGGAGTATATCTCAATGTCTTACTGTAGTATGCTATGGGCTTCTAAAAATTATGGTCATCCTTTTGGACTATTACACTTGCAATTGTGTGTTCTGAAGCGAAAGATAATAGTATGAAATCTTTCTCGAAATTTGACTAGCTAGCACAGGAGCCTTTGTCAATACTACCTTGATGTCTTCAAAATATTTTCTAGCCTCAGGGATCCATTTGATTTCATTTCCCTTCTTTAACATGTTGGTGATATGCTTTATGATCTCTGCTAAATTAGGAATAAATCTTTTCAGGAAATTTACTTTACCTAGAAAGGATTGTACTTCCTTTTTGTTTCTAGGTACGCTAATCTTCAAAATTCCTTCAACCCTGCTAGGGTCTACCTTTATTCCTTCCTTAGAAATGATGTGCCCTAAGAGCTTCCCTTATTTCATGGCAAAATTTGACTTTTTCGGATTCAACGATATGCCAATTTTTCTACATTTCTCAAATGCCCTTTTGAGATGTTTGATGTGTTCCTCATCTGTAGCAGAATACACAATAATGTCATCAAGGTATATAACAATAAATTTATCCTTTTCATCTACAAAGGCTATGTCCATATCCCTCTGAAATGTTGCTCCAACATTCATAATCCCAAATGGCATTTTGGTGTACATGAATGTTCCCCAAGGTGTGGTGAATGCTGTCTTTTCTTGATCGTCAGGATGTAACATGATTTGGTTGTATCCCGAGAAACTATCTAACATCGACATATTTTGAGAGCCCACTACCTTTTGTAGAATGTGGTCCATTTTGGGAAAAGGGTAGTTATCTTTAAGAGATACCTTATTCAAATTTATGAAGTCCACACACAATCTAATCTCTCCACTCTTTTTTATGATAGGCACCAGGTTTTCTACCCATTTGGAGAATCTTAGGGACACTATGATTTTTGCTTCAAACAATTTCTTTACTTATTTCTCTATCAATGGTAACAAAATAGGGTTTATTCTTCTTAACTTCTATTTAAATGGCTTGTGATCTTCTTTTATCGAGATAACATGCTGGATTATACTAGTATCATAAACTTTCAACTCATCGTAGCTCCAGGCAAAGACATCAGGGAATTCTTTCATCAATTTTACATACCTTTCTTTGACTTCAGGGATGAGCTTCTTGGACATTTTAATGATCTTTGAATCTTCTAGAGTCCCAATATTACAGTCTTCCACATCCCCTTCATCTACTATGATCTTTGGACTTCTGGCCACACCATTGTTATCAATTTTTTTTTCTAATGGTACTAGGACTTTGGGGATAATGTTTCTCTTTAGCTGCACAATATATCTGCCAGCAATTTGATTGTCAAAGTATCCTTCTTTGGTGAAAGCAGCAACATCTATTTCATTGTCGCAATATTCATCATCAATGCTTAAATTCTCGAACTCATTTTCCACCCCGAGGAAGCTTTCTATCTATTTATCATCCTTAAAGACTTGCCAATGTTTCATATTGTTTGGTATTGCCGGTCTGCACTTGAGTTCAACCTTGTATCTTTTTTCGAGAAAAATTGGGACTTTGAACACTGCTGCTGAAGTGGCTAGTGCATCAGCAACCTAATTTTGTTCCCGTGGAATTGCTGAAAGGTTGCATTCTGAAAATTTTTCAAGGAGTTCTAATACCAAATTTCTGTAAGCCCTCAACCTAGGATGTCTGGCATGGTAGATGCCTTTGATTTGATTTATGATGAGTTCATAATCTCCAAGTACATCAATCCTTTTGGCACCCAAATCTTCCAAAACTTTCAACCCTAATATTAATGCTTAATACTCGGCCATATTATTTGTACATTCAAAAACGAGTTTGTAAGAGCACAATTTCACATCTCCTTTGGGATGATTTATCCACATGCCAACTCCAGCTCCTTCTCTGCATGTAGTTCCGTTGAAGTTCATTTTCCATATCTGATCCTCTGGGTCACCCTGCTATTCTAAAATTTCCTCCAACTGCTGCCTGGGTATACCTTTA
Source organism: Picea engelmannii (assembly GCA_009831015.1). NCBI lineage: Eukaryota > Viridiplantae > Streptophyta > Pinopsida > Pinales > Pinaceae > Picea > Picea engelmannii. The sequence goes on along the minus strand of ML784771.1, from coordinate 881,183 downwards.
TCTGCCGGGACTATTTCCATCTCTTCTTCTCCAGAGCATATATCATTGAAGAAAATGGAAGACCCCAACTCAGTGCTTACTGAGTAGATAGGATGGTTGGTAGGTTGCGATTTGTTGCTAACCATATATTTCAGTAGAACTTCCCCATACAATATTCTATCTTGACCAAAGACAGGAATAGTGGCATATGACATGTCCATATGGAGAGTTCCTTTCAGTTTTGCAACCCATGACCTGGACAACAACATGCCGAATTTTGGAGGGATATCAGCGACCACTACGTCCATTACCATATTCTTCGCTAGGATTTGTGCCAGAGAAATGACCATGTCTTTTATCATGCCAAGGCATTTCACCTTCCTTGAATTAAAAGATAAAAGATCTTTATAGGGTCTTGTGACCTCAAGGCCTAGTTGGTCCATGACCACTTTAGGCATCAGGTTGTGAGATGCTCCAGAGTCCAACATAGAATTGTGTAAAGTCATGTCGTGGATTTTTAAGCTAACATAGAAAGGAGGAACTTCTTCACTTTCACTGCTTTCTTCTACTCTCGACCCAAATAAGATGGCTGGGTGATCATCTTGTATGTTCAGAGTATCAGAGGTCTGTCCCATATTAAGCATCTTGATGATCTAACTTCTATATTCACTATTTCTGATCAATTCATTAAATGGTACCGAAATTTTAATCTTAGCCATCTCACTTTCGAAGTCAAAAGAGGACAGAGTTTTTTCTACCTCTTTAGTGACAATTTCTTTTCTTGTCAATATTTTCTTCTGTGGTTCCTCTTTCTGCTTGCCCTTATCCATAGCGTCCTTTGTAGCGGAGTCTTTGACAGTGGAATCCTTTTTAGCTGGATCTTTTCACATGGAGTATTTTTTGGGATGAATAGAAGAGGGCACATTACTCGAAGCATATTTGGTGGAGTTTTCCTTTGGGAGATTACCTTTCGGAGGATTTGGAGGCACCTTTTGATTTTGGAGATTGTATTTCCTTTGGAATTGCATGATGGCATTTTGCAATCCGGTCTCATAATCTTCTCTTTCTATTGATATCCTTTCCTCTTCATCTTGCAAAAATATTTCACTCGCATCCATGAACTGGTCGTGTTCTTCTTTGGTCAAAAACACCTCAGTTTCTTTCTGATCACAACAGTTCACATTATCTTCAAAATATCCATCATAATCTTCATTCACATAATTATTCTGAAAAGGAGGTCTTATTTGTTGTTCTCCCTAATTTCCTTGATTTCCATGATTTGTTTGGTCTGCTTGAGCTGCCTGATTACCTTGGTTTCTTTGCTCTCTTTGCCTGATCTATGGACCGATGAGTCTTCTCGGATTTCTAGGTGGATCATCGGCCTATTCTCTAGGTTTGGGTCTATTTCCCAATGCCATTCTTTTCATCATCCTTTTCATGTTTCTCATCATCGCTTCAAATCTTTCTTCTGATGTTTGTGATGTGGAAGTTTGTGATTTATCTTGAGTTTTTCCCATGTTTCTGTCAGAATTAGCTTTCATTTTTCTTGAAGCCATTAGGTTTACTTCGACTTCAATGACATCTGTCATCATATAATCTAACATGGAAGATCTTCATTCTCTCAATAATAAATCAAATTCACTTTCGAAAGAATCAACATATCTGCGCTGAGCAGCTTTAGGCAGGGGTTTTACTTCATCATGAATCACATTATATACTTTCATGAATCTAGCCGAAAAATCCTGCACCGTTTCATCAGGCGACCTCTTCATATTGTTGTACTGTGTCAACAACTGAAGGGGTTTTTTCTTATCTCCCCATATGGCAAGAAAGAGTGTCTCAAAAGCTGCGAAATCTGTGATACTTCCTGGTGCAAGGGCTCTGAACCATTTTCTTACATCGCCTGCAAGGCTTTGTGTAAACAACCTCATTTTAACATCTGCAAAATCCACCTCTTTTAAGTCTATGAAATCATTAAACCAGTATAGGTGTTTTTGGGCTAATATGTTACCTTAATCATCATATATCTTAATCCTTAGGTTGTAGTCCTGGGGTAAGTCATGCAATAGAGAAGGCAGTATGAGAGGAGAAAATCTGGTTGCCATAGTTGTTGTGAGGGGTTGGAGTGGCTGTTAGTTTCGGAAAAGAGTCACTACAGGCTTGACAGAAGCAGCTAGAATCAAATCTTGGAATCTTTTTTCGTCAAATATGGTCTCGTCTAAACAAGATTCAGACCTAGTTCTGAACAGGGAGTGTTAGAATTTTAGATCAAATTGAAGGTCTTCATTAATGGTCAATCCGTATCTAGGTAAGGATGAATATCGGTCTGGACGTAACACAGGGGTTACTGTCTTTTCTTTTCTTCTTCAGCCAAGATTTTCAGGGCTAGAGACAGGGATTGTAGGTTCGGGGTCTGGGTTTCTCCTGGTGTGGATTTTCTTAGGAGCCATGATTTCTATCTTACACAGTGTAGTACAACTGGTCTCTGAGTAATGGAGTCGCTAGGGTAAAAATAATCTCAAACAATAAGATATTTGTTCCACTGTCACCCTCAGGGATCAAACTAAAGCTTTAAGTCATTTTACCAAGGAATTTTTTTTCAATTTCGTCCCCGACAACGACGCCAGAATGCTATCACTCTATAAATTATGTCTGACTGAATAGAAAAACAAAAGAGGTAACTGTTTCAACCAGCTTAAGAGCTAAGGCACTAGCCTACTCAACTCAGAGAGGGATCTCTCGTGTCACTTGATATATCTATGGAAATCGGTGGCTAGATTTGGTTTGTTTTGGGGATTTTTAATAAAGTTGTTGGAAAAGAAGGGGGGAACACTATGGGCTATGGAGTCAAAATTATGAAAGTGAACAAAAACAATGCATCGACTGATAGAACTCTCTAGAGTACAAAGGCTAAATAAGGCGATGAATCTGAGTTATTCTTGAAATAAAAAGGTGTGTAGGAAGATGAAGAAAAAAAATAACTGCATCAGAGCATTACTGAAATGAATTTTGAATAAGTTAAGAAGACAATCACATAGTTTAAATTGCTTAAGCCAAGAGCACCACAAGATGAATTCTGGGCCTTTAAACTCTCCAATTTAAATAGAAGAAAATGTAAATGAAATGACAGGTTATAGGAAATACATATGATGAAGAGAAACAAAGCTCATATCACCACCCGTTAGAATCTTTTCATAGAGACTTCAAAATCTTCTTCATTTGTATTCAATTCAGATTCAGAAAATTTAAAAATAAAGTTTGATACAACCAAAAGGTGCTCTTGCACTTCTGCTAACATTAATTGATTCAAGTCTCTTAGTACTTATACAATATGATAAAAAATAACTGAAACTGAAACATTTCAGCTTCTGTAAAAGTTTCAAATGTCAGTTTCGTTATATGAAATGATTTAGAATAATTAGTAAAAAAGAAACATTTCAACATCATGAACAATCTCTCTGACCGCCCGACTGCTTCCGCGCCATTTGTTCCGCCCTGTGCTTCTGTTGGATTTGCAATATTGGTGACAATTGTAGATCACCTGTTGGTTCTGGGGATGTTGTACTTTGTCTTACCCAACCACACGAGTTCTTTCCATTGTGCATATAGGGGATTTCGTAATCCATCATTTATTTAATCAAAATGTCCAAGTCAATGCATGTAGCATAGGACATGGTTGGCATGCTAACTTTCACTGTTTTGAACTTGTTTAGAATTTTGAAATCAGTAGCTAAATGTTCTACCAAGCTAGGGCCTTTCAGACATTCTTCCATATCTTCAAACCTAGAATGGTTCATCCTGCACTGCATGAGGAGAGTGTGATAATCTTCCTGATTGTATAATGAGCCTTTATCGTCCCAAAATGAGGGGAGACCTTTAGAAAACAATTGTTCAAAGGCGTCTTTAAACTCCTGTATGCTATGCTCCATTTGCACAGATTTGTTCTGGACCGATCTGAGCAGGTTGTGCTTGGAAATGATTCTCCTGGCTGAAATGATTAATACGATCCTTTCTTTCACACTGATGGTTTGAAGATCGACAGTTGGTATAGAATTTAGTAAGTTGATGGAATTTTGGGCCCATTCTGAGAGCTTCTTTGCTAACACTTCATTTACAATAGTGCATCTGTTTCAAGCTGTAGCAACCATGTTGTCTTTGTCATTGATAAAATTTAGATAACTTCTGAACTTAGCAACCTCTGCAACAATTGCGTCCCATATTACATGTTTGGCTCCCTGTAATAGTGTTTTTCCCTTCAATCTATTTTTTTATCTTGTTCACTCTTTCCTGCATGTTAGCACTCTATAATTTGCCCAAGGCTATGGAGGCAGTCACAGAGGCAACATCAAAACCACTTTGAGTCGGGGATCTAGCCCTCCGAGACTCAAAGAGGGATCTCTCTCTCAAATTTAGATTTGTTTGAAATAGGATATTAGGCTAGCTATGCAGGATAGTTTATGTTCGTAGGAATTGGGTATAGGTAGAGAAGAGAAACCATGGGATATGGAGTCACTAAAACGAATGATCAAAGATCCATGTCAACAGGCTAATATTTGCAGGGAAAGGTAGACAACTCACTAGATCCTTTAATTTAAATGAAATGGGTGAGATGGAACAGGTCAAGAAAACCAATTAAACCCAGAGCAACTAAGAATTCTGAGTTTAATCTTCAGTGGAAAAACATAAAAAACTATACCAAGCCAGAGACAGAGGGTGCATTAAACCAATTATGTTCTTAATCTTCTTGGAATAATTTAGAGGAAGACATTAATTATAATAACAGAGAAACAAATTTACACAGAGGGATGCACATCACTAGTCGAAATAGTCACAAGAATCCTGCAGCATAGCACTGTATTATTGAATTGATGAAAAAACATAGAAAGCTTAGGGAAATGTTTTTACAAAAACTCCATCATGGTCCCCTAAATGATCAACCCTTTTTACATTAAAAATTTATGAATAAATAGGATAGATCTCCCCATAAGTTTCAGAAGTTGGATTCAACCGCCTCGGCCAAAAATAGCCACAAATCCCCCAAAATCTGGAACTGTCCGCCATGAAAGACATGCCTAATTTCTGCAAAAAAGGGATCCAAACAAACATCTGTTTCTCTTCAAGGCTGACACTTGGGAAAAAAATGAAGGAGGTTATTCTATATGGGCATGTTCTGGACAAAAACCTCCTTCGGTTTTTCAAAATTCGCCTCCAGCTGGCCTTAAAAGCTCCCACAAAATCAGGACTGTAACAGAAAAATGAAAATATGGAGAAAAGGGCCTCGAAGATGGCTTCGATTCTCCCTGCTCGTGGCACCTGTGAAAAAACAGAGAGAGGTTTTTGTTCTTCATCCTGTTATGGAGAAAAATCTCTCGGTTTTTCAAAATTGTATTTATTCTGCCCGGAATTCGTTTTGAAAGAAAATGTACTGAACAGGCAAAAATGGGCGATTTTTTGAAAAAATGGGAAAAGTGGTTTTTTTTCGGGAGGGCAGTATTCCGGACCCCCCTGAGGTGGTAAGCAATTTTTTTTTTTTTTGGGGGGGGTCCACTGGCATGTGAAGGTGACACCTGTCCGGGGGTTGGTAATGGAAAACAACCATTCCAGACCCCCCCCTCTCGTTAAACATCGGATGGTGAGGGGGGGTCCGAAAAGTTTAACAACCGTTTGATTAATATGTGATGTGATGAATGTACGAGAGGTTTGGGTGGGTAGACTTAGGGTAGTGTTAGTTTTGTTTTTAATTTTTTTGGTTTTTGTTTTTTAATATTATTTTTATTACATGTTTTGTTTACGTTTTTGTTTTGTTATTTTATGTTTTTTGTTTTTTATTGTTTTGTGTTTGATTTTTGTTATATTTTAATTGTTTTAATTTATATGTTTTAATATGTATGTTTATTATAATTTGTATTATATTTTAATTTGTTTTATTACTTTTTTTTGTTTTTAATTTTAATATTTGTTTTATTTAATATTAATTAATAAAAAACTAACGTAGTTACTAAACTAACTTAGCTATTAATTAATTAATTAATTATTAACTAGTTTAGCCTAGTTTAACTACACTAATTTTATTGTTAACCCTTATTTAATCTATTATTATTTTTACCCTAAGCTTGGTTTATGCATGGATGGGTGGTCGAGCGGGATGTAGTCGACTGGACAAAGGACAAGGGAGTGAGGGCACAACGTGGATGAAGGATGTAGCATGGAGCAGAGGAGGTCTGATGCAATGGATGGATGACACGTTGGGACATGGCCTGCCAAAGAAAAATGCCTCATTCCGGACCCCCCCCCC
>ML784771.1:845926-874889 GCA_009831015.1 Picea engelmannii | reverse complement strand
CGGAATCGCCTGTAGACCGTCCATCTGCGCGCTGTCATGATGGTCGTAGATATGTGTGCACTTGTTAGTCACCATTTCAAACCTGCCCCCCCCCCCACCGTTAAAAGAAGAACAGTCAAGGGGGTCTGGAATCCACTGTCATCCATTGATCTACGTGCCATTAGATCGACCATCGATCTAAACGCGTTCTTTATTCTCCAGGCGCGAATGCAGTAAAAACTATGGCTTAGTGATTTTTGTGGGTTTTGTGCGTTGATTCCCTTGCTTTTGTCTCCATGAGGTTAGGAAACACCACTCATAGTCAACAATCATGAATTTTCTTTTCTTTTCCTTTCCTTGAAAATAATTTGCAGAAATGAAATATTATTTGCAAACCAAAATACACCCAGAGTGAAAAAATTTCCAGTCACCTGATGATACTATGAATTATAGGGTTATAATAGTGGCTCCACCTGGGGATGGTAGCTTCTTTCATGAGGTGTCAAGAACCACTGAACGCTAGACATGCAGACCGATACTTTATTCTTTGGGCTGACCCCAAAATCTTATTCTGCCACCTGTACCTTTTTTGATCTTGCAACTGAAAACAAATCAAAATGAACACTGCTGAAAAAGAGATGCTCAGAATGCTGAACTTATTCACATTCTCCTACCTACCCTATGCTACTAATAATTTTGTCGTTCTAAATGATACGATAATGCCAATGAAGCCAATCAAGTAGTTGTTGAGATCATAGGACTGTTTGACTGCTCGTTAGCATAGTGAAAAGGGCAGCTTGACCTTCTGCCCATAGACTCAAAACTGCAAAGTGTAAAGGCCACTGCTGAAAACATGATTCATATTTACCATAGAGACCTTGATAATATTGAAGAACAAAAGTAATGCCAAAGATAGATTGAGGATCTACAGTGAAAAATTTCTACATATAGGTAGCTATAGGATCAAGGTAGAAATGACATGTTCCTTGATTTTTGGATTCTGCCAAGTGAGCAACATGCTCTGGCACTGTATCTATGTTATTTTCATCCTCATGCATTTCCTGACATGGATGCAACTTTTCTGATGGGTTTTGAAATGATGCTTCTACTGAACACACCCCTGTAGTTGACTGTCTGATCATATCCATATCATAAAAACGTTTTATCCCATGGCTGGATGATGGAAAATGACTTTGACATCACAGGTCATCCAACCGATCAACTATTGGATCCTGAAAAGACTGACAAGACTGCTGCATTGATTCAAATGAAATTTCCTGACTTTTTATGTATTTATCTTTCAACACTTGTTCAAGAGTCTCCTTCAAAATTTGAAATGAATTATAATCTAATGGGACAGAATTACATTCCACTATTTCAAATCTTGTTTCGAGCTCTGGACTTCCATCTGGACTTTGAAAATCAAGGAAAAATAGTGATTGTGATTTTGGGTCTAAAATAGATCCCATGTCATCAATGACATCCTCTACTGACACATCATAAAGTTTTTTGTCTTCACTATTCACAACTTGCCTAGAGTTTCTTTTCAGAAATCGAAAAGACGAGAAACATAAGGGCAAAGATTTTTCCCTTACTCTGAAATTTTCTGCATTTTTCTCATCATTGTCATGATTGTTGAGTAGAGGCTGATTGTCATATCTGAGTTGTAATTGATCTTCTTCCTGCCAATGAAATTCTTCTGGTTGCTTTGAACAGTCAACATCTATTCCAGCCTCATGATCATCATCATACTGATCACACTTGGGTAGATTATGCCAATAAGAAAAGTCATCAAACATGCACATCATATCAATTGATGGCTCTTCAACAAGATGAGTTGGAACTTCATCTTTCACTGTGTTGTGAATTGAATACATGAAAGAATCATTATCCAAACCATGGTACCAAGGATGGAAGAAAAATGTTTGGGAACAATGACCTTTTCTTTCTCTGAAATCAATGGAGCATTATGTCTTTGGACAACAAGCTCATCTTTCCTACTGATCCTCTGCATCATCTCTTCCATGGTGTTGGCCAAAATGTCCAGTTTAGCTTTTGATGACTTTAGTTGCTCCTTTTCTTTGTTCTTTACTTTTGACCTTTTGATCAGCAAGTTGGCCTCCACATCAACTACAATGTTCTGCATTTCTTCAAGGCTTGCAGTGTTCCTTTCTCTTAATTGGAATGCCATCTCAGGATCGAAGGCATCTGGGAAATGCCAGTGAGCTAATCCTGGGGGTGGCCTTATATCAACAAGCATTGCATGATATACCTTATTGAATCTGGCTGAAAACTAATGTATTGTCTCCCCTGGCTTTCTTTTCAAGTGGTCATACTCTTCTAGGATGAGGAAAACATTTCCCATGACCACCCATCTATCTAGGAAAACCTGCATAAATTGATGAAAATTTCTGATGCTTGCAGCTGGGAGGTTTTTAAACCAATTTTTAACTTTGCCTTGCAAAGACAAGGCAAACATCCTGATAGTCAAGAAAATCTTCAAACCTTTGGATGTGTTTTTTAGCAGTAATATTGGCATCCTCTCCATCAAACCTGGGTAGATTATCGGTGTAATTTGCAGGGAGGTCATGGAGGGTAGGAGGAAAATCTAGAGGCTTGTATCTGTCTGGGATTTTGGCATGTACAAGAGGTGAAGCAAGAGGCTTACAACGATCTAGAGCTTTAACAAGAGTAGGAGATAAAGCTGGAGGCTTATGTCTCACTAGGACTTCTACAGGTGCATCTAGGATGTGCACATGTGTATGCGTATGTACATAATCTACAATTTGGGGTTTAGTCTCTTGAGGCTCTTCAGGTTGAAAATGATCATCTTGAATTTCAACAATATACTCTGGACCAGGATCATGATAAGAGAGAAAGTAATTGCAGATGAAACCAATAATATCATGAATACAATTTGAGCTTGAGTACCTGGTATTTCTAGGCTGCTTGGCCATGCTTTAGGTTCTTCCTCCAGTGGAGTCTTTGAGTTGGTCCTGTCTGGAGCTGATTGGAGTCACCAGGTGAATGATCTCATCCTTCTTGTGTCTGGTCAATGTTCACCATCAGTGATCATATCTGGAGCTTTGAAGTGTACTACTGGGGAAATGTCCCCAGTATGGTCGCCATTCTGTTAGCACTCTGTAATTTGCCCAAGGATGTGGAGGTAGTCACAGAGGCAACATCAAAACCACTTTGAGTCAGGGATTTAGCCCTCTGAGACTCACAGAGGGATCTCTCTATCAAATTTATATTTTTTTGAAATAGGATATTAGGCTAGCTATGTAGGATAGGTTATGTTCGTAGGAATTGGGTATAGGCAAAGAAGAGAAACCATGGGCTATGGAGTCACTGAAACGAACAATCAAAAATCCATGTCAACATGCTAATATTTGCAAGGTAAGGTAGACAAATCATTGGATCCTTTAATTTAAATGAAATGGGTGAGACGGAACAGGTCAAGAAAACCAATTAAACGCAGAGCAACTAAGAATTCTGAGTTTAATCTTCAGTGGAAAAACATTAAAAACTATACCAAGCCAAAGACAGAGGGTGCATTAAACCAATTCTGTTCTTAATCTTCTTAGAATAATTCAGAGGAAGACATTAATTATGATAACAGAGAAACAAATTTACACAGAGGGATGCACATCACCAATCGAAATAGTCACAAGAATCCTGCAGCATAACACTGTATTATTGAATTGATGAAAAAACATAGAAAGCTCAGTGAAATATTTTTACAAAAACTCCATCATGGTCCCCTGACTGATCAACCCTTTTTACATTAAAATCCTATGAATAAATAGGATAGATCTTGCCATAAGTTTTGGAAGTTGGATTCAACTGCCTCGACCAAAAATAGCCACAAATCCCCCAAAATCTGGAACTGTCCGCCATGAAAGACGGGCCTAATTTCTGCAAAAAAGGGGTCCAAACAGACATCTGTTTCTCTTCAACGCTGACACCTGGAAAAAACCTGAAGGAGGTTATTTCATATGGGCATGTTTTGGACAAAAATATCCTTTGGTTTCGCCAAATTCGCCTCTAGCTGGCTGTAACAGCTCCCGCAAAATCAAGACTGTAACGGAAAAATGAAAATATGGAAAAAAGGGCCTCAAAGATGTCTTTGATTCTCCCTGATAGTGGCACCTGTGAAAAAACTGAGAGAGGTTTTTTTTATTCATCCTGTTATAGAGAAAAATCTCTCTTGATTTTTCAAAATTTGATTTATTCTGCCCGGAATTCATTTTGAAAGAAGACGTACTAAACAGGAAAAAATGGACGATTTTTTGAAAAAATGGGAAAAGTGGTTTTTTTTCGGGAGGGCGGTATTCCAGACCCCCCCCTGAGGTCGTAAGCGATTTTTTTTTGGGGGGGGTCCACTGGCATGTGAAGGTGACACCTGCCCGGGGGGTGGTAATGGAAAACAACCATTCCGGACCCCCCCCTCTCGTTAAACATCGAATGGTGAGGGGGGGTCCGGAAAGTTTAACAACCGTTTGATTAATATGTGATGTGATGAATGTACGAGAGGTTTGGGTGGGTAGACTTAGGGTAGTGTTAGTTTTGTTTTTAATTTTTTTGGTTTTTGTTTTTTAATATTATTTTTATTACATGTTTTGTTTACGTTTTTGTTTTGTTATTTTATGTTTTTTGTTTTTTATTGTTTTGTGTTTGATTTTTGTTATATTTTAATTGTTTTAAATTATATGTTTTAATATGTATGTTTATTATAATTTGTATTATTACTTTTATTTATTTATTTTTTATTTTAATATTTGTTTTATTTGATATTAATTAATAAAAAACTAACCTAGTTACTAAACTAACTTAGCTATTAATTAATTAATTATTAACTAGTTTAGCGTAGTTTAACTACACTAATTTTATTGTTAACCCTTATTTAATCTATTATTCTTTTTACCCTAAGTTTGGTTTATGCATGGATGGGTGGTTGAGCAGGATGTAGTCGACTGGACAAAGGACAAGGGAGTGAGGGCGCAGTGTGGATGAAGGATGTAGCATGGAGCAGAGGAGGTCTGATGCAATGGATGGATGACACGTTGGGACAGGGCCCGCCAAAGAAAAATGCCTCATTTCGGACCCCCCCCCCCCACCATTAAAGGCATAATGGTTCGGGGGGTCCGGAATTGCCTGTAGACCGTCCATCTGCGTGCTATCACAATGACGATAGATCTATGCGCACTTGNCCCCCCCCCCCCACCGTTAAAAGTAGAACAGTCGAGGGGGTCTGAAATCCATTGTCAGCCGTTGATCTACGTACCGTTAGATCGACTGTCGATCTAAGCGTGTTCTTTATTCTCTAGGCACGAATGCAACAAAAACTTTGGCTTAGTGGTTTTTGTGGGTTTTGTGCATTGCTTCCCTTGCTTTTGTCTCCATGGGGTTAGGAAACACCACTCAGAGTCAACAATCATGAATTTTCTTTTCTTTTCCTTTCCTTCAAAATAATTTGCAGAAATGAAATATTGTTTGCAAACCAAAATACACCCAGAGTGAAAAAATTTCCAATCACTTGATGATACTATGAATTATAGGGTTATAACATTGCAGGTCTTGGTTCTCTCTGTGGAGTTGAGCCAATTTCTCATCCTTCACCTTCATCTCCTGTTTCAACCTTTCTAAGTTTTCTTTGAGACTCTTGATCTCACTTGTTTTCAAGCTCACCTAGGACATAGCTTGAACTAATCCATGAACACTTGATCCAACCTCTACATTAGCAGGCACAATAATTTCCATATTTGATGTCGTTGCTTGCATTTGTGACCAATTTTCTTTCTCTTTCTCCAATTGCAATACTTTAGCCTTGTAGTCTAGTGCCTCTTGTCTAAAGGTTTTCTTTTCCTGCTCCAAAGCAGTTAATTCTGCTGTCTGTGGATGGTCTGTAGGTGACATCTTCAACCTTTTCTTCAAGCTTTGGATCATTTTGTCCTTTTCATCTAGAGAAGCTTTCAGCCCCTGTGGACCTTCAATCTCTAACCTTTTTACCTGCGTCATCCAAGCTTTGCTGGACACCTTTTCTTGTTTCAGTTGCCCATCTAGCTTCAATGCATGTGTTGTCAATCTTGCAACCTTTAGAGCCAAGCTTAGGTAATCAGCGTACAACATATCACTGACATTTCTATGGAATTTTACTTTATCAGGGGCGCCAATGTTTTCATAGTGTACCTTGAACTTAGATACCTTATCATTATCAGCCACTGCAATGTTGAATGACTTTTTCTCGACATCTCTAACTGAGAGTAGGTGAGATTTACGTTGGGATGTACCTTCTACTTTGGGAAAAAGGTCCCTTATTTCACTATTGGCCATACTCCCTTTCATGGTATACTGATTTAGCAAATCCTCCTTAGACTAATAAACTATCCCAGGAGTCTGGCTGAATATGTGTTTCCTGCTGCTGAAAATCTTCATGCTGCCTTCGTTCTGTGGCTTGTTTTCTGTATTGATTTCTTCATTATGGGCTGTAGTCTCTGCCATATCCATGCACATGTTTCCTTTCTGTTCTTCCTCTTCCAAGTCAATAACTGGAGAGGGTGATGTGGCTCTCATTTTCTTGAGGGTGTCTTGCTGGCTACTAGCCCCTAGGGCTTATGAACAGCTTCTCTTATTGAATATGCTCACCTTAGGAGCTTTGATAATCAACCTGGGATAAGGTTTTTGTGATGGGCTCTACTGGGATGTAGACTCTGTTGATTTTGTTTGGTCATGCTGCATGGTGACCTCCATCTCTGCACAAGTTTCTAGATTGGCCAATTTATCGAATCCTTCATTTGGCTCGTGTTCATAGGGACGTTGTTTACTTGCCAATCTCCTCTTAGATATGATATGATGTGGATCATATCTTCTCCGTTGCAACTATGTGAAACCAAATTCACTGATCTTGGATTGAATTTGGGGTAAACAAGATTTATTCTTCACCATAAAGGGGCCCACTGTGAATGGAAATTTCAGATTAGAAGCCTTGTGTGCTTTCAGGAAATGTTCAGTCTTTGATATAATCCTTTGTCTTATAAACTCCAAATAAAAAACCCTAGGATTCAGAAAAACTGGTAACAGGTGAGGTCCTTTATGGTATCCATATACCCAAATCATAGTGGATTGTGTGAATAGGACCTAGTATCCTACCATGTTCTTTGGATTTGGCTGCAATGGGTTCTTCATTTCTTCTAGAACTCTTGGCAGATCTGAACAAAAAATGAGACTGTAAATCCTGGACATGATCTTGTTGATGAAGATGAGCATGGTGATAATTTTACAATCGGTCGAAATAAATGCTGCCTCAGGAAGCTCGTTGTTGTTAGATCCCAGAAACATTCTCAATAGGTGAGAGTAGTATCTGAATTGTCTTAACGAGATGAAATTAACCAGTTGTTGATGTATATTTTCTGCAATAAATTCATCAAAACTGACACGGGCTGACTGCCCAGATAGGAAGAAAATCAACAGGAACCCTAACATAACCTCTACCACAAACTTGTCATTGTCCAGACCTAGAATTTTACTCAGCAGAGAACAAGCCCACTGGACTTCGATGATCATGACGCTTATACTAACAAGCAAGGATAGACTCTTTGAATGATGTTCAGGCTTGACTATGGTTTGCAGAAACAATGTTTTTACCTTAGGCAAGAATTCTCTATAAATCATAATCATTCTTTGTTCCTCAAAGGGTTCTGACACTATGGGGGAGGCGTTTGGTATATTAAGAGCATGTCAGAGCGATGGATCGTCTACTTTACACATAACTTCTGACCCTAATTTGTTTAAAATGACTCTTTCTCCCTGGGAATATCGCTCTGCACACCAACTTACAAATTTAGGGAATGGGAAGACTGTTTCTACGACATAAGGGGTGAAGGAGGCTTGAGCCACTTCAAGAAAGGGTATGTAGGATCCAATATTGTTCAACAAATTTGCTTTAGACACAGAAACGGGCGAGACCATTGTCTCTGTGTCGAAAACGTCAAAATCTCTGTCAATTAGGGCTTCTTCCCTGGAGGAAATATTGGTTCACTCATGGATAAAACAACAGGATTGGTAGCCATGGTAGAATACTTGATAAGCGACGATAAAATTGGTATGGTTCGGTTCTGAACTTCGAAATTTGAATGGAATCTTTGTGCCAAATTTCTGAACATTTGAACGCTTCAAATTGTCATAGAATAATGCCCAAGGTTCCTCCTTTTATAGGCATCTATTGCCATCGGGGTTTGGAGAAAAATGTTTTTGGATGAACCGCCCTTTGCCCCGATGTGTCTCTGAGGATGCCACGTGTCCAGGATTTAAACCAGGGTAGTTTTCCTCGGTCTATCCTCTGTCAGCTAATTCTCGTGCTACTTCAATCACTGAAATACACCTCGGCCATTGATTCGGGTCATTTCAAGATCTACGGTTTGCATCTTGCCTGGAAAATCTATCATCGGAGGTTGAAAAAAGTGGTTTTGGTCAGACAACCCTCTTCTTCGATGTACTTCTAAGGGTGCCACATGTCCCACAAAAAATCACGATGGTTTTCCCTAGCCCGCCCTCGACTGCTTAATCTCTATGCTAGTTACATCTCCGATACGCGTCTTAGCCGTTGATCTGGGCCTCTTTCGGGATCGACGATATACTGAGTTTTACTCTTTATATCTCCGCTATTTCATCCATACGCTGCTAGGTATATCCGGGTCCTCCAAATTATCACAGCTCTGTGGCGATTTAATCCTTCATTAAAATTCTGAAACTCGGACACCATCTAGGAATTATATTGTAATAAATGTTGGGCATAGATTAGGCCTTAGAAAAAAATATAGACTCAGTTAGATTGTCATAATTAAGCACAAACACTAAGATAAGTAGATTAATTCAAGGCTATTATGCCACCGCGCATCTATACCTGGAAGTAGCATGGTTCATAGTCAAGTTCCTATCACCCATTTTAAGCCCATTAAGGGTAGCACATGCAATGCCTGTCACTTGGATCCTACTACATACCAACTCCCAAAATTGAGTTGCAGAAAAGTAATGAAGAAATAAATGATATTGAATTATATAGAAAGCTATTTTTTCCATGTGATATAAGCACCAATAAGAATACCTCTTTTTTAGTTACATGAAACTCTCCATAACATGTGCATTATTAGCGGAAACTATGTAGTGATTTTTTGTCAAGCTTGTTCTTCAACTTTGACTTCAAGAATGTTAGTGAAATAAAAATTCTCTCATCCTCCACTGGTACATGTAATTCTCTTTTAATCTTGAAATCAAAAGTATAATTTCATTAGAGGAATGTCGGTCTCATTCCATCAGACATCCTATGATGAACACATAGGAACCTAGTGCGTAGACCATTTTTCTCTTCACTTAGCTAAGTATAGCTCATTTCCATTTCTAAATAACCAATAAGTCTTTTCAAAGAAAATATAAAATAAACATAGTAGATCATAAAATGTGAAGATGCTTAAGTCATCCCACAAAGTGAAAGGAAATAAAAAAATATTTCCTTGAACCATCAAATATATAAATAAAATAATAATAATTATGGAAAACACATTGAGTTCCCAAAGAATAACCAAAACCATATATTACGTGTAATACCACATGTTTGTCAAATAAACATGACAAAAAGATGAAAACAACTTTTTTTACTCAACAAGGGTCTTTAACTTTAACCCAAACCCTTGACTCAAGGGAAATCAGATGAAACCAATCATGCCACAAAAAAGGGCTTAATCAAAAATCAAATGATAACTTGAAGCATTCAATGGAAGAACACAATTTTTAACTAAAATAAACCCAAAATTTCAAATTGGACAAAATGTTCCAAAATTCAAGAAACAAACAAACCATTAAAATTTACCAAGATATTAGAGTTGCACATCAAAGAAATTTCATCGACTTGAATGCGCCCATTATTGCTTAGCGGAAGTATTGTTAAATCAAGTATTTACCCTTTAATACTAGGACATTATCTATGTGAAGAGATAGGTCCAAGTTTCATCAAATTCCAGCTTGATTTCCTGTCACATACTAGAAAGAGACAATGTAATAGTTAAATATCAAAACATCAATATTAAAATAACTTGCATCAAGGAAATATGGCTCTAACGTTACAATGAAACATACAAAATATATAACCTATTTTTACCTGAAATGCAACCTCCAATTGACATATAGTAATCTTGCCATGATAAAGAATTTTCGACCTACTCCAAAAATAGAGGAAAAACAAATCACAAGAATCACATCATTTGTGCCATTCCATTCACTATTTATTGCACCACCAATGGAACACATATATCAACTTTGAATTCAAGAACGATTGTGCAATAAACATTCTCTCATCCTCCACCGACTACATGTAAGGTTCTTTTAGTATTGACATCAAAAGTATAATTGCATTAGAGGAATGTCGGTCTCATGCTAACAGGTCTCCTATGATGAACACATAGGAACCTAGTGCATATACCATTTTTCTCTCCGCCTAGCTAAGTAGAGCTCATTTCCCTTTCTAAATAATCAACAAGTCTTTTCAAAGAAAATATAAAATAAACATAGTAGATCCTAAAAGGTGAAGATGCTCAAGTCATGCAACAAAATGAACAGAAATAAAAAAAATATTTCCTTGACCATCAAACATATTAAAAAAATAATCATAATTATGGAAAACACATTGAGTTCCCATAGAATAACCAAAGCCATTTATTAAGCCTAACCATATGTTTCTCAAATAAATGTCATGACAAAAATATGAAAAAAGTTTTTTACTCAACAAAGATCTTTAACTTTAACCCAAACCCTTGACTCAATGGAAATAAGATGAAGCCAATCATGCCATACCAAAAAGTTCAACCAAACATCAAATGAGAACTAGAAGCATTTAAGGGACTAACACAATTTTTAACCAAAATAACCCAAAATCCTAAACTTGACAAAATGCTAAAAAATTCAACAAACAAACAAACCATTAAAATTTATCAACATATTAGATCTAGGCATCAAATAAATTTCATCTACTTGAATGATCCCATTCTTGCTTAGCGGAAGTCTTTTTAAATCAAGTATCTATCCTTTAATCCCAAGACACTATCTATATGAAGAGATAGGTCCCATCTTCATCAAATTCCAATTTCATTTTCTGTCACATACATGAAAGAGACAATGTAATAGTTAAATATCAAAACATCAATCTTAAAATAAATTGCATCAAGGAAATGTGGCTCCAATGTTACAATGAAAAACACAAAATAAAGAACCCATTTTTACCTGAAATGCAACCTCAAATTGGCATATAGTAATCTTCTTATGATGAAGAATTTACGACCTACTCCAAAAATAGAGGAATAATGAATCACAAGAATCACATAATGTGTGTTAGTCCATTCACTATTTCTTGCACCACCAATGGAACACATATACCAAAATAAGTGTCCCCTAGTACCTCATATATATTGGATTAGATAAAATATTATGGTATATCAATTTCCCAATTCTCATATTGGTGATCATTTTCTTCATTCTGAACAAGATCATCTCTAGATGGACTATCATTATGAGCCTCCAAAGAATTATGTTTCGCATCAAGTGCATTAGATAAATTTGTTATATTGTTTTCTCCCCTTCTATCACAATTTGATCGCTAAAGAGATAGTGCTCTTTCATATGGAAAATTATTAATGTCATACTTTGTTATATATAATCTTAAACATATATCCATATGTTCATCAAGCTTGTTCCTCATCTTTGACTTCAAAAATGACAATGCACTAAGCATTCACTTATCCTTTACTGATCCCAAAATCATGGTTTGACACAAATTTGTTAATTTGAAATATTCGGATATGTTTTCCTGTAAGTATTGGCTATCACCTAAAATATTCCATAATCTTGTTATTGCACCATATTCTAGAGGATTATCCAAAGCGCAAAATTGATTCCACATTGTTTCAATGAAGCATGTGGCTTGTTGAAACAATTTTGATTGATCTAAAATACCTTCAACCTGTTCTCCATGTATCTCGACTTTCTTGCAAAAGTGGTGCATTAAAGTATTTAATTTTGCCACAAAGTTGCGTTTTAAAGTAGGTTGAAATTTTATATTATTCCAATATCCAGGGTACACCACAAACATGGCCTCCAACAATTCATCTCGAGGGAATCGTTCTCTTATCTCCGATGATAGTGATTTTGCAATTTTTATCAAGTTGCGTCTCACTAAAATGACAACATTGTCGAATATGTGTTTTGACATAGGGTACTCTTTGGTGGTTCGTTCTTTCTTATAAATATAATGAAAAGGAACCATATACCCATGCACTGCCATACATAGTATCCCTTTTTCACCAAACTTAAAAAATATTTCAGTATTTTCTATATCAATGATCGTAGTCCAATTTTTAAACTGTGCACCTACGAAAGAATTTGGCATCGTATACAAATTATCCAATGAAATATATGCAAAATTTCTTGCATTTGTGTATTCTACAATATACATTATGTGACTTTGAGACATTTTCATGAGGACATTCAATTCATCTAGAATACTAAGAATTCCAGACAATGTTAATAATGTTTCTATGTTAGTTAGTCGAAAGATAAGATCTTGAGCTCTATCTACGTTGAAGAGATGTTCAAACATCACCCCTACCAAGGACTGATACTCACTAAATAATATTTGAGTTGGTCCATTCAATGAGATCCATCTTGTATCAACATCTTTTAATAGCTTGTTTCCATTTGTAAGACCATCAACAATTTTTTTAAACTCTGAAAATTGTTTGGGACTATGAGAAAAGTATGCATAAGCCTCTCGTACAATATCTTCAACTTTTTAAACCAATGGAAACTTGCTTACTATTTTAAATGCAAGATTCATCCTATGAGACATACAATGAATAATTAACATATATGGTGAAGCTGATAGTTGTAGTCTAACACAAAGGCCATTCATTTTTCCTTGCATTATTGATGCTCCATCCGCTCCAACACATACCAACTTTTTTGCGATCATTAAATGATCCATACCACCAATTTTCTTCAAACTATTAATAACAAGTTCATAAATATTTCCAGCTGTATAATTCTCCCTCATTTTATGAACCCCAAGTAGATAGGAATGACTAATATGGTCATTAAACATATAAATACTCATATAGATCCATGAAGTATTATCCATAGTTGTAACCTCATCCAAATATTATGACAAAAACCTAGCATTTGCAATCTTCTCTTTCATATCATTCTTTTCTACTTGATCTAGATACTTTTCCCATTCCCAACCACTTGTTAAAGACCAATGATAGGATGGAAAGTTTGAAATTTGAATAAAATATAGATATTTCATGTAATCCAGATAATCTGTCATAGGACGACCTTTAGATAAGATGCGAAATAAAGTGCTTAATTGAATTGTCTTAGATAACAAATTTCTTTCCATCATATTTTCAAATAGAGATATGATGCTTCCTCCACCTGCCTCAAGTTTTTCCTTATTAAATATTCATTAGTATATTTGACATGTCAACATTCCTCAAAAGATTTCCATCTCACAATATATTTCTCCTTGCCATCTACAATTTTATTTTCATACACCTTTGCTACATGCTTCTCAATTTTATATAACTTCATTTGAAATGTCATTGGCGTGCCAAGTTTCCAACTACATATATTGCATCTAACTTTTGGTTTCTCTTTCTCATTTTTTGGAGGTATTGGTTCAATAAATGGAAATTTTGAGACCCAATATGGTTGGAAGGCTCTCCCTATGTCCCATTAGCCTTTTTGTCTTTTCCATGAGTTGGTTGTATTCTTTTCCAATGAAATATTTTCGACATTTGTATTGCCAATTTCTGGTGAAAATGCATTTATCTCACTTCGTTCACTAGAGGAACACATTCCCTTATCTATTATTTAGATATTAGATGCATTCTCACAAGAGTTGAAATATCTTTATGTGATAGGTTTCTCAAAAGAGCTCGAAGCACGAAGAAAATGGGGATCCTTGGATTGAGGTCTTTGAAAGTACGATGATAGATCATTTTATCCTGATATTTTCTTCCCATGACCAGTGTTTGACATCTCAATAAATATTCCACAATTGAATTAAAATCGATCTAGAAGCCAAAAGTGAAACTTGCATGAGAAATAATATAAAATTAGTAAAATTCCTACCAAGTATAGAACCTCTATATTTATTTATATTTATTATCTTTTTTATGAAATCAAATTCTGTAACCTATCCTTTAAAAATGGCAAATAAGCTTGAGTCCAATGAAGCCACACAAAGAAATGATCCTCCAATATTTCTATAATGTAGAGAGTCTTTACCCAAACCACTTCATCCAAATTACATGTCTTAGAGAGGGATTTCTTGGAAAATCTCCTTGACCTAGGGAAAGATCTAACCAATAGGACACCTCATCAACCCTCCCATATTTAAGCTTGACAAGTCACATTGTGTCTTTGAGTTGTTAATTGTTTGATATAGTGATCTTTGATGCACATGCTTAGATGGATTATTTATTGATTGGATTCACTTATCATGAAAGTATGACTTGATATCCTTGGAGGGTGTGCTCATTTGTATTTGTAGAACCTAGTTAGTAGACAATTTTGGGAGAACAAGCCTAGCTTGGGCTTCCATGGGGATACAAGCCCACAAGTTGGATGCGAGGGGCCCGCATGTCAGATGAGAGAGATCATACTTGGATGGCCTTGATTATGACTTGGACAACCTAGCCCAACCCTTACTTTCCAAATGATTTTCCCAGGAGGGGCAAAACGTTCTACTTTTGAGCTTGACATCATGATTTTGGGGCTAGGGAATGGTGGTGAGGTGCCACTCTTTTGACACATGGACGTTTGAGGAGGAGAAGGGTATTCACCATGATGAGAGTGCTTATATGCTTTACATGCAGCTTTTGGAGGCCTACCCATGCTTCTCCAACACCAACGACTTGCTCAAAGTGGCAAAACGTTCCCTAAAGGGGTGACGCCCTCCTAAATTAGGGTTTTATTTGTGCAAAAAGTGAAATTTTAAGTGAATTGTTTAATATTACTTTGTTAAGGTGGAAATATTAGGGTTGTTGACCCCTAATCTTGTGGTTTACTCCTTAATTTGTGGAAAACTATGTTAGCTACATTTTGTATAAATATAGATCATAAGATCTCATTTTGAATCATAACTCTCCCTCTTGTGAGAGGACTTGGTATGAAATTTTCGGCCAGCTTGGATCTTTTATATCTTTTTCACTTGTGGATGGCTATACTTATGTATGGTTTATGGAATAAATGACGCGGTAACCTTGGAAGGCTATTCTATTGCTATTGTGGTGGATTATCTTGGTATTTTTTCCTTGAATTGGTCTGGTATTTACTTTCTTGATATCATTTGTTTCAAGTTAAGGTTATTGTGCTAGGAACTAGGTGGGAAGTATAAGGGCATACACCCCCATCATAGTATTCATAATTTTTGCTTCATGTCATTGATTATACAAGGGTTTACTAAGAGAAGTTTAAGGGCATACACCCTCTTAGCTTAAACCCTAGCTAGAGAAACTTTCCTTGGAAAGTAAAAGGGATTACATCCACAAGGAGGTAGTTTCTATAGGTCTTGTTTATTTGACTCCATTAACCCAATAGTAAAGGCACTAGCCATACTCATTTTTGCATTGGAGAAATAAAATATTGCATTGGGAAACGTGAATTTTGGTCATTTTTACTTCTTGCAAAGTGGATTGTACTTCTTGTGCCTTGGGAACTTCACACCCACTAGGGTGTCCCCATAAAGGGGGTACTTATTTATGCTGTTACAAAATTTCATATTGAGCCATTAGGACTGCAAAAACCCTAACTCATTTTCTTAAATAACTGTCTTATCAACCATTGGATTTTGCTCAAAGTTTGCACACTTACTCTACTTGACCTAGCACACTTTTTGGAAAAGTTTAATGGGATTTCAATGGCTGATTTTCTTTCTGTAATACATTGAATGTTACAGCCATAAGGCTGATATAATTTTCTGCAGACAAGTGTTTACAACAACCTTATCTTTTGTGCTAGAATATTGGTTTTTCATCTTGAGTTTAGCTAGTCTTTCTCTTGTATTTTCTACTTGATCTATAGCACTTATTGAGCAAATTATAGTACCATTTACTTGCTGATATATACTATTTTCTATTTCTGTAAATTAGGGACAACAATCTTAACTTTTTGATCCAGCTAACCTATATTATTGCAAAGTGTCTTTTCTTGTGCCTTGGGCAGGTACAATCATCCAGAGAAGTACTATACCCGTGGGGAAAAAATTACTTGAATTGAAAGGCATATTTACACACATTTCACTCCAATTAGAATTGACCTCTAGGGGATTCACTTCCATCTCTATCCATATCCATCTCATTCCCCCTAGGGTTACCAAGATCGCCTCCCTAGAGTGAGCTAGTCACCCTTGAAGTGGGGATCTACATCGAGGTGACATTGGGTGTAGGATTCCCAAGTTGTAGCACTTGCATTGTAGTTGGGTCGGGATTTTCCCAACCTACAAATTGTGCTATAACATGTACGATGTACATTTTCACCACTAGATTGGCTTTTTGTAAAATATCCATACAACTAAAAGCTAGATTTTCCATTCTTTATTTCTTTTTTCTTTTACCAATTCCATCTTTTGGGGTCAATTGGTTCAAAGTTTGAGAACATTGAATATATCAATATACAATAATTTTGAATAGAAATTTCCATAACATGTTCAAAAGCAAAGAACAATAAATTTCCAAAACATGTCACATAGAGAACAAGACAGACTAGTCCTTCTAGACATATACTTCTAGGAAATTAGTCTTAACTAAATATCACAACTGGACTTAGTGGATTCCATGGACCGAAGGGACATATTTAAAGTGGCCATTTGTTAACTGAGACTAGCCTATAGGACTGGTTATGCCCAATTATCTCACTATTATCCGTTATGACACCCATATAATTAGGCAATCTCTATCTGGTTAGTGAAGTGTAGATACACTTAACAAATGACTTAGTAATCAAGGAATGTGAAAAGTTCTATCTTTTGAGTCATATTTCCAATATAATGATATGGGCTGAGCCATAGACCTTTCCTCAATAAGGAGGAAAATTGAAGTAGCTATGTGTAGCTCCTATGCTAGTGCCAATTTTAATTATTACTAGGAACAAGGAATTACTACCATTATCAATGTTCTACTACAACTAGGACGGTTGATGCCCACACATAGCAGGAAACAATAACTGCATTCTGTAAAAGGAAACTAAGGATGAACTTGTAATCGAATGTCAATAATAAATCCATACAACATAACATTATGATGTCATGGAAAATATTTCTTTTCTAAAAAGGAAATGGCCCTCTTCATAATGAATTTTTAGAAAAGGGTAAGAGAGCAATTTAAAAAGGAAGGCATTGATGTTTCTTGAAAAAATGCTTTACCTAGATTTGATGGAAAAGCACATGATCATCATGGATTGAGTTCTTACTGAATTTAATTTTCCAAATAGGTCTAATTTTCCCAACAATTGTTTAATTTAATGAGTTCTAGGATGGTGCTTCCACACAGAGCCATAAGTTGAACACCATTTGTGTTGTAGGCCTCATTGATTATGTCAATTACTTGTACAAAGAAGGAAGGGGATTCTCAAGAAGGATACATTCTTTTTCTGGGTAGAATTGAGAGCCCATTAAAGATGTAAATAGGTGGGAAGAGGAATTTAAAAAACATCCATAGATGGGTTAGCCAAAATTCCATTATGGATGCCATACCACTTCATTTCTGGAGGCAATTTATTAGTAGAAACAAAGGTCATGGCCTTCTTCGAAGTTCCATTGCCAATTACATGGATTAATAAATTGGGAGACATATTTATTTTTATGGAATTGTTTCTGACTATGTTTGCACAAACTCGTATTAAAAAATGTAACTTTTCTTTTTCCATAGTATCATATTCAAGTATCAAGGTCTCTAAATCTACCCAAGACACACAATTTTCTAGGTGTTTTCTTAAAATGTATACTAGTCTCCAGACTCCAGAAGCTAAGATTGATCATACTATATTTTCTATCTATTCATTAATTGGTCAAGATCATACATTTCTTTGGGTGTTACAAAACTTGGTGTAATTTATTCCACTCGACTTTTGTAGTATTGGTTGCAACATTTGTTAAGATAAAATAATATGTATAAATGCAATTGCATTTTTAATGCAAAAATTTCAGCATAATTTTTCTAGTGACCCTAGCCCTGTGCAACAACATATAAAGGAAGTCAATAACACATGAAACAAACCACACATTTGTTTTCCTCTACTACGTCAAATGTGAAATTTACTGTTTATGAGCTTGGAGAGTGTCAAATAAATAAACATTATACATGTAGTCACTAAGAAAGCCATCGAGGTAACAAAACTCTACCTTTTAGGATGTTGACACAAGTGTAAGAGGGAGTAATAACAATCTATTCGAATGTTGAATTTTCACATAGATTCCTTGTAATGACCTCAAGGATGGTGGTAGGAAGTGAGTGAATGTTGTTTTCTTTCATTAAGTTGCGAGGTTCATCAATTAGACTAATATAATATTCTTGAGTGAGTACATTCTTCTTGTCACTTTCAAAACTATAAATTTGTTGGTTTCTTTTGTCTTACTCTATGTGAGGGTTGTAAATGTATTGGTTGCAGTTTTGTTTTGTTGCTACAATTATTTGGTTGTAAGTCCTCATAGTACAAGAAAAATGAAAATGACATTGTTATATTGGTTTCAGGACCTTTAGACATTCAAATCCCAAGACCACCAATCTTGAAATGAGGGGGGACCATCTCGAATTCTCCAAAAATTGTGGAGACTAGCCTATAGGACTAGTTATGCCCAATTATCTCACCATTATCCGTTATGACACCCATATAATTAGGCAATCTATGTCTAGTTAGTGAAGTGTAGAGACATTTAACAAATGACTTAGTAATCAAGGAATGTGAAAATTTCTATATTTTGAGATTCATATTTCCAATCTGATGATATAGGCTGAGACATAGACCTTTCCTCAATAAGGAGGGAAATTGAATCAACTACATGTAGCTCCTATGCTAGTGCCAATTTTATTTATTACCAGGAACATGGAATTATTACCATTATCAATGTTCTACTACAACTAGGATGGCTAATGCCCACACACAACAGACAAAAATAACTACATTCCTATAAAAGGAAACCAAGGATGACCTTGTATTATGCTAAGTGTCTCACAATATGGTTAGTTTGATAGCATCATTATTAAACGTTTATGAGATTTTGTCTTGCATTCATAGGATTTGCACTTACATGGTGCTTGGTATAGTCATGTTGCTCGACTTATCGAGAATGCACCAGGTACCCAACTATTATTAAACCACTAATCACTGGCCAACATCACTCCTGGAAGACAAATTTCTTTTGGATATCATTTAGTATAGCACATCCAACCTGATGTCTGGATTTAGTTTTATGTTCTATTGACCCAACCATATGACCAACTAGTTGCAACAAGGATAAGTTTCGTTATTGGTCAAAGTTCATACCCACAATCTGATAATGTTACAATGTCATAAAAACCATTGTAAACATGAGAAATTCCTTTCAAATTTCCTTTTAAGTAACTATGAAGAAGTCATGCAAATTATGTAAGATCCATTGTAATTTTTTTGATTGGTATTTTATGGTCGTACTAAATTTTTAGCATTTATATGGTTGTTTGGACTTTGGATTTTTTTTTTTATCATTATATCTTTTGTTTATTTAATCATGTACTGGAAAAGGTTGGGGTGACAAATTTCAATCAATGAAAAAGGGTATAATGCTAAAGGTTGATGAATAAGTTAGAATCTCCATATTTGGAAATGTTTCTGAATGTTTTCTCTGACTGCTTGTGTCCATAATTCACATAATATTTCCACTGTTAGTAAATGAGATACACTTCCACACTAAACCTATAAGAAGAGAAGAATAATTTAATAAAGAACGTAAATGGCAAAGCAATCACACAATACACACAGATTTTACCTTGGAAAAACAAACAGGGAAAACCAACATTCCTTGAGTGTTCTGCTCTCTTGTTGTCTAATTCAATTCGAATAAAAGGTTACTTGTCTAACCTTGGTCCACACATAAGACACAATCAAAATAATACCCTCTTTTATGTGCAAGAACAACCCTGTAGCAAATCTGGCTTACATCTGCATGACCGACAACCTACATCTAAAGGTTTTTCTAAAGACTTGATTATCATTATTGTTTATGACCTTACAACACACATATTTATAGGATTTACAACAGGAAAAACCATAAATACGTGGCACCCAAAAATGGTTACAAATACATGCAGATCATTGGCTACAAATCCCACAAATATCGGGATTCTATTATAGTCGAATCCAAGTTGGATTACCAATCGACTACCAGTCGGCCTTCATTTGGTATTCAATCAGTCACCACATGCCCACCTATCAACCTCTTGTTGGTTGACCTCTTTGAATTGTTGTAGATTCATTTACCATGTCGAACTGCTTCAACCTTTGACTTCAACTTTACCTGGTCGACTAACCTTGACCTTTGACTTATTGTCAATCTACCTCGACCTTCGACCTGCTGTCGATCCACCTCGACTTTGACCATCAGTTGATCCACCTAGACTAGACTTTCAGTGCAAAGAATATAAAAACCAAACATTCTCCCACTTGTTGTCTTCTTTGCTGAAACCAGTAGATTCTTGAAATTTCGTTCACAGACCCAGGGAAACAATGCCCATTTCCTCTCTGCACCAAGAGAACTTCACATCACTCACATACTTGGTCAACGAGTCTTCTATGTTTTCCAACATGTCTACTTTCTCCAACAACACATTGTTACTTTCCATCGTATCTCTTACGAAATGGTATTGTACATCAATGTGCTTAGTCTTTGAATGATAAGGATGGTTATTTGCCATAAATATTACACTTTGACTATCACAACTTACCTTCATAACTCTTTGATCCAACCTGATTCCTAAACACAACCTTTGCAGCCATACTACTTCTTTGCTTCCATGAGTGGCTGCCATGTGTTGGGCAGGCAATTTTGGGAAAAAAACAGTGAGAAGAGATGAGAAATAGGGAAAAGGTGCATGATAAATAAGATCAATAAGATCAAGAAAGAAGAGTGAATAAAGAGGAGAAGACGGGGGACATGAAAGAATATCTAGCACAAAATCCAGGAAAACCAATTAGGCATGAGTTGTATCCAGGTCATAATGAGTTGTCTCCAGCCGAGCATGAGTGGTAGCCAACTCATTATGAGCTGAAAAACAAACCTGAAGAAAAGGATTAAAATATGTAAAAGACCCATGAAGTGAATATATTATGGTGAATTCAAGAATGTCTGAGATGATGAATTCAAGAATGTCTGAGAGGATGAATTCAAGAATGTCTGAGAAGATTCTTAGTTTTGGTCATTGCTGTAGGAGATTGTGTGTGTAAAGAAGCAATGCAAGATGAGTATTTTATGTAATGAACATCCATTGTAGTGAAGAGTGCAAGATGAATTCCATAAATATAATAAAGAAGAAAATATTTTGTGGACATAGCCCAGGAGGGGGTGAACCATGGTAACTTTGTGTCTAATTGTGACGTCGAATGATTATTCATATCTTTATTGTGTTAATTCTTGCATTTACTATGGATGAATGTCTATATTTACTGTAATTGTTGATATATTAATGCACAATAGTATTAAATGTATGCTTTGATACCAAATGGTGTGAATATGGATTGATATGCATAAAGAATTAAGTAATGAGGAAAAATTAACTAGGATCTAGTGTCAAAAAGATCCCGTAGGCATGACATAATGTGTCTCCCTTATTTCCCTCACTATTGTAGAAATTTGGTTCATGTAGTCCCCATAAGGATACCTCGGGTGAGACTTCACCTGCTTGCAGGTGATGCCGAAAAGGCCAGTATCTGTAGGGTGTTGTTGGGATAATTACCTTGAACCCAGGGTCTTGAACCTATCCACGTGTGTGTGCCAACAAATGGTTCTGTTGCCTGGACCATGAAGCTCAAAGTGAGGGAATGTTTTGGAGACCAATGAGGAAGGAGATAACCAAATGGCTGGAACATAAAGAACAAGAATTTTCTTAGAAGGAGAATTGTTGGTCTTAACTTCTCTCTTCTACTATTTGAGTTGTTGAAACAAGGTTCATATCTTGGGGTCAGTGTTCTTATTTATCCATTGGTTCTATACTGGTTTCTGTTGAACTGCGTCATTTCCTATTTTCGTTCCTCCACGAGTGACTATGTTGATGTTCCGTCCATTTTCCCTTGCTTCGATTGAAATCCACTGAACATTCTGATTGTTTTGGTTCCTCTTTTCCTGAATATTTACTAGTAGTGTCAGACATTCCTTTGTATCATGGTCCGATGCGCAACAATACATACAAGTCGCTGGAGGCAGTGGGAATTCCTGTGCGTAATGTACTGGTTGTTGACAATTGTGACATGTGACTGGTCCTCTACCACATCCGAAGCCTCCTCTTGCTCATCCTACTCCTCTGTATCCTTCGCGATCACCTCTTGGCGCATTATACTGTGGTGTCTGATTATACTGCTCGGTATTGTACTGGGGCTGTGCTGGGTTGTACTGCAGCTGCATGCTATTGTAGGGTTGCTGCATAGTATTATATTGTTGCTGTGTAGTGTTGTATGTGGCTGGGGCTTGGTTGAACTGGGGTGCTGCTTTCCCAATCATCATTTCAGCCTGTACTCTATATGCATTTGATGTTCTTTCCTGCATCATCTCCATAGTTCTGCAATCTTTGTCGTCATGGCCCACTGACTTACAAAATGTGAAATATGAATTCTTTGGAACGGTCTGGTATTTCTACATCATCATGCAGTGGTAAGGGTTTTGACCCAGTTTCTTGCATATTTCACACCATAATCCTCCCTATGGTAGTGGGTTTGACATACCTATTTCCATATACTGTGTGAATGTTGGGAATTCGTTTGTCCTTGTTCTTATTTTGGTTCAACTGAAATGCTAGATTCTTCAAATCCTCCTTCAATTCCTCAATAGTTGGGTCCATCTGCTAGTACTGGTTCTCTTCCAGTTGCAAGGCTTCCTACAGAGCCTCTGCCTGCGTCTAAAATTTTTGTTGTCATAAGGGATATTTTAGATGTGGGAGTAGTGAGTTGACAAACAGGTGTCGATGCTACATCTCGGTCATAAGGTATTTTAGTTTTCCCATTAGTCGCTTGAATATCTGATCAATCTCCCATATAGATTCTCCTGGTTTTTGTCTTATCTCGATCACATCGTTCATGTAGTGATCCTCCAAGTTTGGCTTCTAGAACTCATTAATCAATAGCTTCTTAATGTCTTCTAGTGTCCTCGTCGTCCCAAGGGCACTGTTTGTGTCTAGACTCATGTACCAGTCTAGTGCGCAGTCTCTTAGCGTGATCGCTAACTGCGCGAGTTTGGTATCTTCATTAGTGATCCATTTTGCCTCCCAGATATTTGCACAAATGAACAATGCTTCTCAGGATCTTCTGCTGCTTCTCCTCAAAATTTTGGTAATCTGATAGTGGGATCGTGTCCTGCCATTCTGAATACTGAACTACTACCTCCGCCATGTGGTGTAGATACTTGACAAATACTGCCTGAACTGGCTCCTCCAGTTGTTACTCCTATGGTAGATGTACTTCTTGCTATCAAACTTCCTCTCAACTTTGGTTGTCTAAACGATGGTGTTCTCTTTGGTGTATTAGTTGCACATGGGTTTATGGGTTCCAAAGTGACATTAATATGGATAGGATGGCTGCCTTCTCCTCCTGTTCTTGGGCCTCTTGTTTTCCTTTCATAAGTTGTGCACAAGATATCCTCAATATTCTCCACATCCTGAAGATCCTATACCTCTTCCTCATCACTCACCAAGCCTTCCCTCACGGCCACGACTCTCTTCTTGGTGTTCACCTTATATTGTTAGGGTACTCCACTATGCGTCATTCCTGATGACGCCAAGATCCACTTAAGCTGGTCATCATCCATCAAGATCGGGTCCAAGGGTTCCTCCTCCTTCTTTCCTTTATTCTCACCTTCTTCCATTTATCCTCTTTCTGCCAGTGATTCCCTCCTTCCCCCATGTACACAGGGAAGTCTAGCTATTTGATTCCATTGTCAATACACCTTTGTTATATAGAAATATTTTAATAGAAGTATACAATGATCGAATGTACCCTCCTCGAGGTTTGCATAGAAATTATTTCTCTGCTGCACTGTATGAATTCACTGTGTTGATTGCAAACTCTGTGATGAAGCCTGCCACAATACTGTCAAGTCAAAAGTCAACTGCGCGGGTGAATTTGTTGTTCACCTGCTGTAATTTCTCAACCTGTAGTGGGGTCCAATCTAGCTATCAGATCCAGTTCTTCACGTGGTTATATTTCAACCTTAGTATCCACTCCTGCAGTAGGTGGAGAAAATCACATAATAAGACTTCGTGTAAATTTGTAAACATGTATTTATCCAAATATTTGCGAGGTGTGATGCTAGGGTTTCTATTATCTTTCTAGGCAAACTATAGCTCTTTGGTTCTCAGCCAACCTTCGATTTATGCTTTCGTGGGGTTCCAAGGTCTCAAAATCCCCTTCTAATGGCTCATTGTTCTTTTGTTTCTCTCATTCATTTCTCGTTCACTCTATCTCGCCTACTCAGTCCTCTCTTGTTCCTCTTAACATGACAACATAACCATTTGTTGGTCTTAACTACTCTCTTCTACTATCTGAGTTTTTGACCCAAGGTTCATATCTTTCATGTTACCAACAAATCCTCTAAAACTATAGACCCTTCTGGTAAACCAGAAGGCAACACAGTACATAGAATGCACTACGCAGTCTCACCCGAGATAGCTTTAAATGGGTGCCTGTAAGACTCAGGTGTTTACAACCTAGGATTGAGTATGAGATAGGTTTTTTTTAACCAGAGCCATGTGCTATGAACTATGAAGGTAATCTACCTATTCCTCACGGGTACACATCTCCATTACACAGTTTACTTCCCAAGCAACATATTCGTGTTCCATAACAATATATTAACTCGTTTATTAAGCATAATAATAAATTGCTGAAAGAAAGTAAAGTGATGCATACATTCATCACATTACACAGTTATTACTGTGGTTCACCCCTTCCTGGGCTACGCCCACAAATATTTGGCTCTTGGATTTTTTATTATGGCAGTTTTGCATTTCTAGTGCCACACGCTTACAATTCCCCTCTTATGGGTAAGATCTAGATGAGGCGAACTAGATTGCACCAGGATTTATAGCCTGTGAACTAATCCTCAGACCTACCTTCTCTCCTTCGTTCTAGCTCAACAACTTACAAAAATGGTACATAAGAGTATTGCATAACGCCCCATTGGTACGTTATAAGAACCTGAACCCTTACAAGACAGTAAAATTACTATAAAAATGCCAACCTAATATATAAAACTCAATCAACCAACACCCTCTATATGATACCTGCGTATCTATATTTATACATTTCGGGCTCTTCAGCCTTCTTACCAAAAATTACCAAAACCCTAACCCTACCGACGTTAGGTCTTCGTCCAGCTGTCGCTTTCCTTGTGCACACTTTCTTGCATTCATGCGTGCTATTCTTTCTCAAGATGTTACTTCCATTTTTGCACGCTTTATTTCCTACGATCGTCCTTATTTCCACTTCGTCTTGGTGCCAACAAGAATATAAACCCTCGCTTAAAGAATAAGAAATGGCTGCAAAGGTATGTGTACACAAACTTGCATGAGATATTTTACGGTGATTTTCCTAATATTTTAGCAGAATGGATGTAAAGATTTATGGAAAAGACTGGTAGACATAGACCAGTTGCGCCAAATAAATGGACTCCTAAACTAGTGAGACAATTGGAATAAATAGGAATAAATAGACAATAGGACATCCCTTGCAGTGGAATGTTGGATAAACAACATATTGTGGGGCTACGTAACATAATTTTCCATATACTGTACCCATGCTTACAGTGTCCCTGAAAGAGAATTCTTTAAAGGTCCACGATAAATATTCTTGAAATCGTTAGCTACCGGGATAAAGATGTTTCTATGTGACAAAGAAGTCATGACTATGGAGTAAAAAAACTAAATAATTTTGCATGTAACAAAGGGACTAGGGTTGTTTTCCAAGATATTACTTGAGGGTAGGAAAAATGGACAAAGGAAGAGAAGACTGAGAATGTAGGAGAAAGAGGAAGGAATATCACAAGGAGAAGATGCATTTGGAGTTTTGCGTAGTGGGAGAAGGTACAAGAAGTCAACAAATGTGGCTGAAGAGAGAGAGAAGCAGAGTGAGTACCCATAACATCGTGCAAATATATGTATCATAGAAATACAACAGATCGAGGGAGAAGAAGAAGATATCCGGTTCATTTCAGTGATAGAGGAACTAGTGAGTCCTTCTTGAGCTGAGGCCTAGGTTGAAACAACAACCCCATGTGTGTCACCTGAATCTGATACGACGTTTGAAGACCTTTCTAGACCACTTGTAATCGATACAGGAAGTAAGAGTAAAAGTAACCAGATAATTAGTAGCAATACAGTTAATCAGAATCCACCATTATCACCAGGATGGGGTCCTACACAACGATATGGCAGGAGTAGATAATACACTTAGATTACCTAAGTTCAAAGGCATTGGATATGAGGATCCATAGAAATGCCTGTTTATATGTGAAACCATATGGACTGAAAAGAATGTCCACGATGATGGCACAAAGATCACGTAGTTGGAAACAACCTTTAGAGGACGCACATTAGTTTGGTACATGAACCTCCAAAGTACCACAATACTAGGACAAACAAGGACTTTAGAAGAGATTACACAAGCATTATTAAAAGAATTCAAGAAACCAAAGTCCGAGTCATAGTGTATTACTGAACTCAAGGAGATCAAACAAGTACAGACTGAGTCCATATGGGAGTTCAATAAGAGGTTTAAAGTTGTTATGGGCAGGTTGACCTTTCAAATACCCGACCATCAATATAGAGAGTGGTTCATTACATGCTTATTACCTCACATCCATAGTCCTTTAATATAAAAAAGGTTATGTCGTGGTCCAAGTCACTAAAAATTTCTATGAGAATGGAAGCCTCTCTAGTAGGAGACAACAACGGAATGGAGTAGATACAAAACCAACTAGCTGCATTGACAATTCAATTGGTAGAAATCACAAAGGGAAAAGAGAAAGGAGAACATGTACGGTGCACCAAATGCAGGACTAAAGGTCACCACAAAGATGAATGTCCAAGGTTTATGCAATACTTAATATCCAAAATGCCAAAATTGCTACCAGGAGGAGGATACTGTGAGATATGAAAGAAATGGGGACACAACCCCCATGAGTGCCAACTATTACATAAATATCAGAGTACCCCAAGAAGCTTATTATGTAGTTTTTTTTTGAATCAGTCAAACATGAGGACAAGTATTGTTGAGCATTTGATCTGATGAGGGAGATCACAACATATATGTACATAATTCAGGAAGAGAACATTGCACAGAAGGAGGAGGTCAGTATAATTCTCCAAGAGGATTTAATCAAGGAAACCGAGGAGGATTCAATAGGGGTCGAGGCAGAACAAACTTTGATAGAGGAGGATGAGGCCCCATAATATGCTATAATTGTAACCAACTGGGACACCTAGTGTGGGATTGCCAAAATCCTTGCAAAATATGCACTTAATGTCAGGCGTTAGAACATGCGACATAGGACTGTCCACAACTGATGGAAAAATGGAAGTCCAGAGGGAATCAAAATCAGAACCCAAACATTCAGAATATCTCATCCAATATAAGGGATGAAGGACCCAAACTCACAGTTGTCACACATGGAGGAACCAGAAAAGGGACATATGCAACCAATGGAGGGAAACAAGCTGAACAATGGGTAAAGAAGTCAACAACACCTATACCCACATTTAACCCACGAGATGAAAAATAAACCTACAAAAGGACAAGGGAGGAATTGTTGCGACAAGAATGGGAAACATCTATATCATCTGTACCACATAGGATCGATATGCTTCCCACAAATGATCAGGCCATGACCAAAGGATCATTGGAGAAGGTAAGCACTTTTGCAATTTTTTTGAAAAGTTTCCTAGAGTTGGTCGAAGATGAAAATTCATTGAATACATTATTCTCTATGATCAATCACTGCGCTCAAGGGAAGGCAATTCCTATTGAAAATAAAGTAGTGAACCAACTATTGGGCAAGAAAATAACCAACGTAGAGTTTAGGTTCAACGCGCATATTGGAGAATAGGACATAGACAATGTAATCTTATATTTAGGGTCCGATGTGAACGTGCTACAAAAGTATACATGGGATATTATGGGGAAACCAAATTTAGTGTGGTCACCTATCCAATTGAGACTAGCCAATCAATATACAATAGTGCCGATTGGCAGACTAATACCTGCGAATATAGATGGAGTGTGCAACATCAAATATTTCAAAGTTATCGAGATTGTGGATGACACTTAGCCATATCTAGTGTTAATGTGACTGCAATGGGCCTTCTGATCCAGGTGGATATCGGGGGCCACCCACCTTTTCCAAATGGCTCAAAACAATTTTCTGGCCATTTTGGCAATTTACTATTTTTAGCAGGTTTTCACTTCCGGGGCCATTTTGAGGGCCTAAATGAAGTTTTCTCGAGATAGAGGTTCTCAATGATAGCCTAAGGCATGATTAAGCTGCCAAAATGAATCTCCTTGATGATACCTTTCCAACGAGCTATCACACTCCTAAAACGGAGATCGTATGCAAAAGTTACGACCCCGGGAAGTTGATGCACCAACTTACCCAAACGGGGCCCACATGACTTTTGGCGCTTCATCTCCTAGGGTTAGGTTTTTG
>ML784771.1:788255-817935 GCA_009831015.1 Picea engelmannii | reverse complement strand
TGCGAGTTACCTTACGCTCTGATACCAGTTGTTAGAAAAACAGGACCGCGGAGCAATAAAATAAAACAAATGTAGAAACAAAACACAGAAGACACACAATACAAGAGAGACACAGATTTACGTGGTTCACCTAGTGTGGGCTATGTCAACCAGAGAAATTGCCAGGTCCTTCCTTTATTATTATCCAGCAAAATGAAGGGATACAACCTACAGCAAAACCCGCTGTAACTTCCTCTTCTTTCTCTCACAGTCTCCTCTCTCAGAATACAATATTCACCATCATCCATAGCTGCAATACATTTCCCTCATAAAAGAGGGTTGCCTTCTAGGGCAAAAAACCCTAACATAATCTCTACCATTAGATCTGCGACCTTATAATGAACGGTCTAGATTTACAATGAAATTACAATATACTTTTACAAGGCAATTTTTGCTTCGGGGGCTTCGCCCCCGAACCCCCATCGAGGGACACTGCCCCCGAACTCCCGCTGAGCGCATGCTTTCCCCTAGACCCCCCAGTCGGGGGGATAGCCCCCCCGAACCCCGCAGAGGGGGTACCCCCCCTCTGCACTCCCCCACGTGGAAGAGTGTACATACTTCTGGGGTATAAACACGGCTGAAAGCAAGGACCTCTGCATCAGGAAGATAATTAGGATCCACAACCAACATCAAATGCCTCCCTCAACTTCACCTCCCAATGGTCCTCTTCATTTGAAACGACCGAGCCCTGATATAGTTCTCCACCCCCCTCCAAAGGGCATTGTTTGAAAGTATGCCTTTAATCCTCATGCACATGCTTCTCAGAACTACAGTATTGCAGAAGATCTTGCGCAAGCACCCTCCATGATGTCATCTCTTGAAGTCCTTCACAGTTGTCCTGCTCAATGAAAGGAAATGTTAAAGGCTATTAGTGGAATTGATCCTACGGATACAAATTTGATAATTTTTGACCTGGAAGATCATATTCCAAGGCTACCCCCTCGATTAGCGTTTTAGATACAATTTGTCATCGATAACAAGAATATATGTAGAATCGTTATTGATGAGGGTGCCTAGACGTGCGTTATGTCTGTTGCCTGTTGGAAAGCCATTGGATCTCCTCCCTTAACTGAATCACACAACACACTTAAGGCCTTCAATGGATCTATATTTAAAACCTACGATGTACTTCCCTCGTTGTCTATTACGTTGGAAGGCAAATCGGTCAATGTCGAAGTTGAGGTCTTTGATGAACCTCTCAATTAGAATCTCTTACTTGGCCATAGATGGATTGATTCTATGCACGCAGTTGTGTCTACCCTTTTCTGTGTCATACGTTTTCCACACCAGGGAAAATTCATTACTGTAGACCAGCTGGCCTTTTTCAACTCTGATTCCTGTACTAGAAACATACCCTTTATTTAGAAGACACCTCCTATGTATGAGAATGTCAGTGTGGGTCTACTAAAAGGTTCCAATTTGATGGGTACTTTCCCAATCCCACCACCCGACATTCCACCTCCTTTGGTTTCCTCGATCAACATGATTTCCATGTCTGTTCACAAAACCCCCGCGTCTCACAACTCGTGGATAATACCTGACCCCGGTGATTGTCTTCGCTATGGAAATAAAATGCCTTTAAGTCCGGTTGAGTCAGCTTATCAAGCCATTCAATCAACCACCTCTTCTACCCCCTCTCTTAGTGATTCATCTCCTGATCTATTTGACGTCATTTTTCCTATCGATGAGATGATTATTTATATGGAAGACACCCCCTGGGATGATTGACATCATCGTTCAATTCTCTTCCTGGAACAACACACTTTAGAGAGTTATCAACGGATTTCAACTTCGTCGACTATTGTTGTCATTTCCTTTGTTCCCGAGTCAACACATGATGTGATTTACGAAGGGAACCTGAGTAATATTTCACCCATTGTTCCTCTTGACATATCTATTAAACCTGGAGTTGTTGAAAATGTTCACATTGGAGCTGCTTGTTCCGATAACAAATTCGTCAGTTATAAAGCTATTTTTAAATAATTCCGTGACATTTTCTCTTGGAGTTACGAATAGATGTTGAGTATTGACCCCGATATTGTTGTACATGAAATTAATACCTACCCAGATGCTAAACCCATTTGGTAGTGACTTCGCCCAGTTGTTACACATCAAAGTTACTCACTTCAATAGTGTCGCAAGTGTCATCATTACAAGTGTTGTAAGTGTCACATCTTGTCCGCAAGTGTCGCATCTTGACCACAAGTGTTGCAAGTGTCACAAAAATCATACTATTGCCTTGCCTATTTCGTGCCTCTAACAACATCATAGAGACACTTAAGACACCTCAAAGACTAGTTTTTAAGAAGAGAAATCAGTTGACAAGAAGTACAAGCCTTTTTCCATTGGAAAAACCACTCAAATATGGATTTTGGAGAGGATGTCTCCCCTTCCCACTGTCAGGGAGTGCTAGCTCTCCCTGGGCCTCTTTGGGGGAGTGTTTGAGCACCCTGTGCACCCTTTTGGAGGAGCGCTACCCTTTCTGAGCGATTTTTTGGTTTGTTGAGACAAATCAGGGAAGAATCCCTCAATTTCTGAAGGTGGTTGGATTCGAATAGAAGGTCAAGGCATGATCTTAGGGAAGATCCTCAACTGAAGGAGAAGAATCCTCAACTTATCCCAAAGATATATCAAGTGGTTGGGCCTCTCCAAGGTTATATAAGGAGGCCTTTTCATGGTAAAAGGTACATGAAAAATATTGGAGGTATGAAACCTATGATGTCATAGGCAACATACATAAGAAGTGGAAACTAGAGATTGATACCAAACTTATGATCCTGTAAGTGCTATTAACATAGGAGATGTCATCAAAGAAATCAGTGTAGATTACTTGAGCAAAGGGGTTGGACAAGGAGAAATGGAAGAAGCTGTTGCACCTTCATCAAAGGATTGTAAGTACTTTTACTTGTTCTCATTAATAATCAATGCTTGACCTGTTTCTTTTAAACTTATGCTTGTTCCACATGAATTTGTCTGCAGTAGATGGATCTATATTTGAGATAATCTCAGTAGAGTAGGAAGTCCTTTGTACCTTTGTTTGTTTTATAGGACCTATCAGGGAGCTTAGGATTGAAGCTCAGCCTAGACTTTGCAAGGACAAACGTCGTTAATAAGGTATATATATTTCTTCTTCTCCTTCATATATTATCTTGATTAGATCTAAAAGGATGTCAGCGTCCATGTTAAGCACTTTTCTGTCCTGGCCTTAGGAGTCTAGAGACCAAGAGGGAATCTGCTTGTCTGGAGGAGGATTCACCTGTAACAGAAATTAACGACTCCACTGGGGAGGAGCTCTGATTTTTGTTTCCTTTCCCAGATCTTG
Organism: Picea engelmannii; assembly: GCA_009831015.1. Lineage (NCBI taxonomy): Eukaryota > Viridiplantae > Streptophyta > Pinopsida > Pinales > Pinaceae > Picea > Picea engelmannii. The sequence continues at coordinate 814,574 of ML784771.1, read as the reverse complement.
TTTTATCCCTTTGCCCACTCATTTGACCTTCTCCATACTATCTCTTTGATTCTTAGATCTGATTGATTGTCTCTTGATCTCATCATTTTCAATTTGATTGACTGAGTTTGCTTGATTTTTTTGGTTTTTTAAGATTTTTTCTGAGTTTTGAGAGCAGAGCGCTCCCCCTCTGTGGCTTTCAGAGTGCGAAAACTCCCTATTAGCCTTACATAGAGTGCTGGAATGCTCTGGTGCCCCTTACACTAGAGCGCTACCCCCTTTTTTGTGAGAAATTCTTCATATTTTTTAACTTCTGAAGCTGTTTCTTCATTTTGGCTTTGACTTAGGAGTCCTTGCATCCTCAGTACATCTTTGTCATTGGCCTTCAACACCTTCTTTATGAGACTTCATCCTCTTTTGTTTGGATTTTTTGACATTTGTCCTTACTTTTCAATAACTCTTTGTCCTTGATGATTTAGAGTCAATTTGTCATTTTCTTCTCGTTTATCTGAGTAGGTAAAATTTTTTTAAGGAGTTTCAAAGGTCTTTTGTACTTTTCTTTCTGATCTTTGAGTCATCTTGTCCAAGCTCTTTTTCCTTCCTTTTGAGTTTTTGGTTTTCTGTTTCTTGTTTACTCACAACAAGGGTGTCTTTTTATTTATGTGAAGTTTGCTTCCAGATTTCTTAAATCTCACATCTCTTGAAGTCCGATTAGCATAGGAATTTTTACATCTACTGGTTATCAGTCACATATAAACATTTTAGCATTGTATTGGATTCCTTATTGAGTACTATTGCATGAGGTCATTGCATCTTAGTGTTTGAAACTGAAAGGAGAATCCTTCTCCTTCCCTTAACTAGACATTCATTGAAAGAAAAGACTGCTTATCATTTCTTATGCATGTTTTGGGAACTGAGTCACAATATCATCAGTTTTCACTCTCATACACCTCTGAGTAAACAACAACCACTAAAATCAATGCTTGACTAAAATTTATCAGACTTTTTACATCTTTGTTAGCAAACCTACATTAGTTTAAGGTGTACGGATTTGGAATAGGTTGAAAGGATAACTTTCCAAAGATATCAAACAAACTTAGCATCTTGCAATAGGGAGAGAAAATCCAATTGTCATATAGGCTTTATGGGATCCCCCTCTCACACAGGGGTTATGCACGAGGTCACGTTCGAGAAATCTATGGATATTATCTCTCTGTGGTTTGACTATTTGTAGTAGTCAGATCATATATTGGGGGTCACTTGAGGGTATACCCACGATTATGTGTGGGAGCCTCTCGAGTTGATTTCAGACTTGTTATCCTACCCGTATGTTCCGACTGGACTTTCGACTATACCCACTCAGGGGATGAATGTAAGTTAGTGACCTTAGTAGCTATAATATTTAGGGTCTTACACGAGGTGACGGTGAAGGGGAGTCTCACTGTACCTGGAACAAACGTTGGTCAAACTCACTCAGGCTCCTTGGAGGGTAAATCCACAATTACTACGTAGAAGCTTGCAGCAAGGTGTAAGTCCGTTAAGTAGGTCGCCAACGTAATTGATCCACCCACTCTATCCCTGCCCCTTCCTATTTTGATCTTGTGACGTTGGATTTTATCACCAACTAGTGGTTTCATTGTGGGAAGTTTTGTTTGATTGCTTTCTTCTCAGATTCGTAGCATGTGTTGTTTGTGTTTCTTAGTGGACCTTAGGTCGAGTCAGTGTTAATGGCATCCAATCCTGAGAGTACCAATAGAGGAACCCCTTATCCCAGGGAAACTTACACCTTTCCTTCTTTTGGAAAATTTGGTCCTCCATACATTGCCACACCAAGTCTTCCGGGACTCACCATCGGATTACCGGTTTGGTTGTTTCCCACTTCGGTGATCTAGAATCCTCCCAGTCCTTCAACTGTACCTAATCCTTTAGATTTCAGTACACCACCCACACATCAACCTCATGTCAAATTTTCATCTTCTTCACCCATTAAGTCTCCTTCCCTTTCTCCTTCTTCATCTAGTGAAAGCTCTAAAGCAAGTAGCCAGGTTGATTAGAAGAAGAAGAAACAAAAAGAGAAGAAGAAGAAGAACTAGAAAGGGACCAAGCCTCCAACTACATCAAATGTTGGATCTAAGAAACTAGCTACTGTTAATAGTATTGGGAGTGTTGATATGGTAGATAAGATTAAAATGAAGAATCTGAAACTCAAATTCCCTTGTAGTCTTTGTAAGTGCGACCACTTTCTGAGGGATTGCCTTGGTATTCCCAAGGTCTTATAAATGTGGTCTTCCACGTCATCAACCCTATCTAGTCATGTCAGTGATACCCTATCAACTAGTGACGTTAAGGTTGGTAAGAAGAAGACAACTATCAAATTCCCTTGCATGTTATGCAAAGGTGATCATTATTCTCACCTTTGTCCTCGTATGGACAAGGCTTCTTCTCTTTTGGAAAAACTTCAACTTCCAAAAGGTTATCATAAGATTTCTCCCAACCCATCGTTAGTTGATGGACTGGTCAATCCGGTTCGATCTCCGGTCAATCCAGTTGATCAGGTGGTCAATATAGTTTCATCCTCAGTTGAACCACTCACCAAAGTAGCTGATCCATCTCTCCCATCGATCAACCCCTCTTTTCATCTGGAAAGTGAAACCCAATTGTCTGATCCAGTTTCTTCCTTGGTTAGTCCCACCCTTCATCCAAAGAGTGTTAAAGTGGTTGATCCGGTTCTGTCATCGGTCGATTCCACTCCTTCCTTGAGGAGTGCCAAAGTGGTTGATCCAGTTTTTCCACTGATCGATCCCTCTCATCCAAAGAGTTCCAAAGTGACTGATCTAGTCGCTTCCTCAGTCAGTCCCACCCTTCATTTGAAGAGTGCCAGCATGGCTGATCCAATTCCATCATTGCTCGATCCTACTCTCCCTCTAGAGAGTAAAGATGATACTACCCATGTTTTTCTCATTGATATAGGATCTACCATGCTGGGGGACATTCCTACTTCTCCCGTGAAACCCCCTCCAAGTAATGAGGCCATCCTTTTTGATTGGGGTGTGCTAACCAGACTTCATCTTCCCTCTCACATTCCTTTCCAGATTACAGTAAAGGTTTTTGGTCGGGACGTTCCTCAAACACTGATAGATGAAGGTGCGTCCATTAGTATTTTGTCCGCTGTTGCTTGGCACACTTTGGGTTGTCCTCAACTTGCGCCAGTTACACAAAATCTGTTAGCTTTTAACAGAAGAACCAGTCAACCTTTAGGGACCCTTCCTAAGTTTCACATAACTTTGGGAGGGAAAATTATCTTTATTTATGTCATGGTAGTCCGAGACCCCTTGGATTTCACTTTACTCCTTGGGTGGGATTATGTCTATGTCATGAAATCTATTGTGTCCACTCTTTTTTGTGTGATATCTTTCCCACACGATGGAAGAATGGTGACTATTGATCAACTTTCGTTCGTTGGTCCTGATTGGATTACCTCCCTAAATGGTTCTTATATGACAACAGTGTTACCCCTGCCACATGTCAATTATGTGGCATTATCTACCATTCCTTCAACTTTAGATGATTTGGATCCGGTAGTTGACATGGTGATATCTTCAGTAGGGCTATTGGAGCCTGATCTCCTTATCCCTATCGTGGCCCTCGACATGTGTTCCTTCCAGAGTGATTTTCTTCCATCCAGTGAAGATCTCTTGGAAGCCATGACCGAGTTTTGTCCCTTGACATGGTGTCCTTCCAGAGCATTATTCTCTTGGATTCCATGATCAAGGAGAGCTCACGAGCATAGTTTCTCTTCTCCGTGGAAAGTTCGTTAAAAAATGAAACAGAGGTTACGAGCATAGTTTCTCTTTTCTGTGGCAAGCTTGTTAAAAAATGAAATAGGGGCCACGAGCACAGTTTCTTTTCTTTGTGGCAAGCTCGTTAAAAAATGAAACAAAAGCTTTGATCATAGTTTTTTTTTCTGTAGCAAGCTCGTTAAAAAATGAAACATAAATATGGGGATTGAACCCAGAGCCTTGAGCATTGTTCTTTTCCTGTGTCAAGCTGATTAAAAAATGAAACAATCACCTCTTTTGAACCTTCATTTCATCCACCCTTATCCTTTTTTTCCATCTAGTATAGAAATTGGTGACAACCTCAAAGTCGGTGAATGAATTGAAGCTTCGAGGGCATGTCTCCAAACTTTGATGATCATTATGGAGTTAAGCCACTAGCTTTCAAGCTGGGGGCAAACCGAGCTTAGTCTTTGTTCTTTCTCATGCTCGTAAATACATGAGAATGCAACCGAGCAAACTTTTATCTCTTTTTCGGGCTTGCAATGATATACAAAAAAGGAACCCCTTGGAGTCATCTTTAAGCTCTTTCCAGACTCTCTAAACATGAAAATATTGCCGAGTGATCTTGTTTCCTTTCCCACTCATTAAAAGGTTTGAAATGGAATATTTTGAGTGATAATTTATCTCTTTTTCGGCCTCGCGAGACTAACATTATGAAAAAGGAAAACAATGGAGTCATCTTTAAGTTCTTTTCAAACTCTCTAAATATGAAAAATCACCGAGTTTACCTTCTCTGGACTCGTTAAACAATCATACATTGAAGGGCCCATATGGGACTGAACCCTTACTTCTTCCTGTTCGTTAAACAAAGGAAGAGGGACTTACTGAAGGTGAGTTATATCGAGCATGTGTTACCCTCCTCGAGCTCGTTAAATTAAAAAAAGGTACTCGTCTATCTGGATGGGGGAAAATTGAAAGAAGCAAGCCAAGTAGTTTTTTGAGAACACTACCAGTAACTCTTACAGTCACCCTTGAACACGACACTTTGTATTTACACACATTTTAATCCACTGAACCTCTGCATTGAGCCAATCCTATGAGTTTATTTTACTCCTTTGGGTCACTTGACGAAAGTCACAACATCCACTGCATTATCATGTTTTGGTCCATGTGACGTTTCTGCTGATGTGCCTCAGTGTTCAAGGGAAGTATCTTCCTCGAGAGTCAGGCATCACAAATATCCTGTTTCAATACCCATGTCAGTCCATGTTCATTTGATCTACCAATTACATCTCAGTGTCATTTTCGTGTCATTGATGGGGGATACATCAAGGCCCTCCTTCGACGAGTCTATTCCTATCGACTTCAACACATTGTCCGGGAACTAGACTTAGAAACTAGTTAGTACCTTGGGGCTACATGCCTCAATGGTAAGCATCCTCACGTTTGACAGTGGGTTTACATCATTGACCTTTGATCAGATGATTCCATGGATGTTCAACTTCATCTCATCCATTCACATTCATTGGAATGTACTAGAGTACCTTGGGAATCATTGACATCAATGGTGATTTCCCTCGCACTTGTTAATGATTTACATCATTGACCGGTAATCAAGTGGCTTCTACCATATTCGACATTAGGACATCTATTCATGTGGTTAGATTCATACTACATCGGGATTGGTAAGATGACCCTGGGTTGAGTTTTCACTCTTATGTATACGTTACCTAGGTTTCGAAGGAGTTTTCTTTTCAGCTATGACACATATACTGTTACATAGATCCACTTTGTATTGGTCGTGGCTATGTCTTGTCATATCATAGATCCACTATGTATTCTTCGTGGCTACAATTAGTTTAGGTCATAGGAGTATATATCCACATTGTATCTTCAGTGGCTATACCATTTTATCAATATAATTATGGATCCGCAGTGTATTTTATGGTGGCCATACCTAAAAATTCTTTATCACTCAAGCATAGGTATGCCTACCTTGGGTTTGAAACATGTCATAATATTTGTTTGATGGTTGTGTGCATATTTTTCTAGTCTCTCTACGTCCATACCCTTGCTCGAAAAATTCTACAAAGTACTTCAGTGATCAACGTCTTCTAACTTCGCACTTTGGGGGGCAATCTGTTACACATCAAAATTACTCACTTCAATAGTGTCGCAAGTGTCGTCATTAAAAGTGTTGTAAGTGTCGCATCTTGAAAATAAGTGTTGCAAGTGTCACAAAAATCATACTGCCACCTTGCCTATGTCGTTCCTCTAATGACATCATAGGGACACTTAAGACACCTCAAAGACTAGTTTTGAAGAAGAGAAATCAGTTGACAAGAAGTACAAGCCTTTTTCCATTGAAAAAACCACTTAAATATGGATTTTGGAGAGGAGCGCTCAACTACCCACTGTCAGGGAGTGCTAGTGCTCCCTTGGACTCTTTGGGGGAGTGTTTGAGCACTCTGTGCACCCTTTTGGGGGAGCTCTACCCTTTCTGAGCGAGTTTTTGGTTTGTTGAGACAAATCAGGGAAGAATCCCTCAATTTTTGAAGGTGGTTGGATTCAAATAGAAGGTCAAGGCATGATCTTAGGGAAGATACTCAAATGAAGGAGAAGAATCCTCAGCTTATCCCAAAGACCTCTCAAGTTTTTGGGCCTCTCCAAGGTTATATAAGAAGGCCTTCTCATGGTGAAAGGTACATGAAAAAGTTTGGAGGTATGAAACCTATGATCTCATAGGCAACATACAGAAGAAGTTGAAACTAGAGATTGATACATAACTTATGATCCTGAAAGTGGTATTAACAGAAGAGATGTCATCAAAGAAATCAATGTATATTACTTGAGAAAAGAGGTTGGACAAGGATAACTGGAAGAAGCTGCTGCACCTTCATCAAAGGATTGTAAGTACTTTTACTTGTTCTCATTAATAATCAATACTTGACCTGTTTCTTTCAAACTTATGCTTGTTCCACATGAATTTGTCTGCAGTAGATGGATCTATATTTGAGATAATATCAATAGAGTAGGAAGTCCTTTGTACCTTTGTTTGTTTTACAGGACTTATTAGGGAGCTCAGGATCAAAGCTCAGCCTGGACTTTGCAAGGACAAACGTCGTTAATAAGGTACATATATTTCTTCTTCTCCTTTGTATATTGGCTTGATTAGATCTAAAAGAATGTCAGTGTCCATGTTAAGCACTTTTTTGTCTTGTCCTTAGGAGTCTAGAGACCAAGAGGGAATCTTCTTGTCCGCATGAGGATTCACCTGTAACACCAGTCCACCCCTGTAAATCCGTCGCTATCAAACTCGAAGTTGAAAAACTTCTCAAGGATGGCTTTATCTATCCTGTGACTTTAACTGATTGGGTATCCAATCTAGTTCCGGTTAATAAAAAACAAGGTAGGATTTGTGTATGCATCGATTATAGGGATATTAATAAAGCTTGTCCCAAGGACAAATTTCCGACCCCCTTCGTTGACCAGATCGTCAACGATTGTGCCGGAAGTGAAATCTTCTCTTTAATGTATGGTTTCTTCGACTATAATCAGATTAACATTTTACTCGTCGATCAACACAAAATTGATTTCATTTGTCCTTGGGGTACTTTCGCCTACCATAAACTACCTTTCAGTTTAAAGAATGCTGGTGCGACTTTTCAACCTGCCATGTCTTATGCTTTTCACTATATCAAGCACATCGTACAACCGTATCTCAATGATCTACTGGTGCATTCCATGCATCACCAAGATCACCCGACCCATCTCCGAGCCATTTTCCTTCACTGTCATTATTACCATATACGTTTAAACCCACACAAATGTGTTTTTTGTGTGGAGTCCGACCAAATTTTGGGTTTTATTGTGTCATTTCATGGAATTAGGGTGGATCCTTTGAAGGTTGAGGCCATCCTTAATTTACGTTCTCCTTCTACTTTACGCCATCTCCAAATTTTGCAAGGGGAGGAATTTTTTTTGCGTTGATTCATTCCCAACTACGTTGAGTTAACACTAGGATTTATTCGATTGTTGAAGAAGGGTTACGAATTTGTATGGGATGATACTGCCAACAAAGCCTTCCAAGCTTTGAAACTTTCCCTAACACGAACCCCACTGCTTTTCCCCAAAGATTATAGTCGAGACTATTTCCTCTACCTCGTTGCTTCAGAATATACCATTTCCATGGTTTTAGTCCAAGAGGATGACTTGCATGACGAACATGTAATTTATTATTTGAGTCGGAGTCTCATGACTACCAAGGCCAAATACCTATAGGTGGAAGAACTGGACTTGGAAGCTATTTAAGATGTCCAACATTTTCATCACTATATCCTATTATGCAAGACCACTGTCATTTTCTATTGCAACCCTATGCAACATATCCTTACCTGCCAATTACTAGGGGGAAAATACTCCAAATGGATCGTGATTATCTAGGAGTTCGACTTAGCGTTTAAATGTGTTAAGTCTAAGAAATATTTGGTATTTTCTGAATTGATATGTGACCTTCCCTCCGCCGAGACAAAAATGTGGTAGAGGATTCCTTACCTGATGAATCCCTTTTTCTGATAATTTATGATGACGCTTGGTATGGAGATATTATCATTTATCTCTAGACTCAAACTTTCTATCCTAACCTCTCTAGTACATAATGTCATCGCATATGGTATCAAGCCCATCAATACATCATTCTCGGTGACATTCTTTATCGCTGTGGTGTTTAATCTATTTTCCGAGACTGTCTCACCTTCGATGAGGCTGAGAAATATTTGAATGACTGCAACTCTAGAGCATGTGGTGGTCATATGTCTGGGTATGCCACTGCCCAAAAAATATTATGAGTAGGGTACTTCTATCCTTCTTTGTTTAAAGACTCTATAACTACCATCTAGAAGTGTCATGCTTGTCAAACATACAATAACAAGATAAGATCTCATCCCGCTCCTTTACACCTTGTAGTTTCCGTTGGACCTTTCGCAAAATGGGGCATTGACTTCATGACATGTAACCCTCACTCAATCGGGGGGCATGGATACATCATCGTAGTCATGGATTATTTCACGAAATGGGCCGAGGTGATGCCTACATTCGATAATACCGAAAAAATGCAGCCCTATTCATATTCAATCATATCATCACACGATTCATAATCCTGTAAGCTATCGTCATTGATCATGGTAGCCATTTTCAAAATTTCATGATGTCTGAGCTTACCAAAAAGTTGGGTCTTCAACATGAGAACTCAACCCCTACTATCCATAGGCCAATGGCCAAGTTGAAGTGATAAACAAGGTTCTTATCACTATGCTTCGATGGATAATAGGAATTCACCAGACAAGTTGACACACGATGTTGTTTTCAACATTATGGGCCTATCAGACATCCGTGAAGTCTGCCATGGGATTTACGCCTTTTCAGTTGGTGTATGGTATCGAAGCTGTTCTGCCAATTGAATGTCAGATACCATCATTGAAGCTAGCCATTGAAATTCTCCCAAATAGTACCTCTACCAAGGAGGACCATCTATTGTATATGATGTAATTAAACGAAACCCGTCGTGATGCCACCCTGGTTATTGAAACCCATAAGAAACGCGTAAAATCCCAATACGACAAGCATGTCAAGCCGCATGTTTTCTCCGAAGGTGATCTAGTTCTCCTCTATGAACAAGATCGTGATTTACTAGGGGTCGAAAAATTTGAGGCTATGTGGCACAACCCTTATATCGTCAAACGAGTGTTGGAGAAGGGAGCCTATGAGTTAGTAGATTATGATGGCATTCCTTTGAGTGAACCCAAAAATGGGCTTTAATTGAAGAAGTACTATGCTTAGGCTATCTTTGCATGAGTGCTTCTATTTTTGCTGTATGATACTTTTGTGTGCTTTTTCGTTATTTGGTTTCGACCCCGAACTGCTTACATTGCATTGTGCTTGGTTTCCAGATGTCAGTGTCTTCACTATCCCACATTGGCTTCATCGATGGCGCTAGTCATAGTACTCAGAACTTATCATTCGCTGCTTGGGAAATCTATGCACCTATGAATGAGTTAATCAGTCTACACGGTGTTTTCCTCGGTTGTGCAACTAACAATATCATGGAATATAGTGCAGTCATTGAATTGTTGACCGATGCTATTTCACTTGGAATCCATCACCTAGTTGTATGACTTGATTCACAGTTAGTGGTACTACAACTAAGTAATGTATATGCTATCCGAAGTCCTACTTTGTTAAGGGTATATCTACGAATTCACCTCTTGGAATGTTATTTCAATTACATTGAATATCAACATATTCCTAGATGTCTAAATACATTAACAGATGCATTATCTAATTATGTGTTAGACAGAAATTTGAGAAACATGTAAAAACAATCACAATTCACATTAAAGTAAGTAAATTGGTAGAAGCCTCATGTATATATATATAATGATAAAAGTGTTTTACAAAAAAAGTGTTTTCTGTCCGAAGACCAAAATATCAAAATATGAAGCTCATGGCTTCTACAAAATGGAATCAAGGATGCTGCTCATGGTAGCACACTACTTCCTGTGCTACCCTACGAAGTAGTTGACTAAGTGAACCAGATACGCCTACAGTATGACGCTGATAGTGTCTCATAATTTCACCAATGGAAATGTCTGGGATATCTGCGATCAATCCCTCTAGGTTCTTCTCGACTGCCTCATAGTCTTCAGCATCCCATCCTACTACCACAACTTCTTCCCCTCATCTCTGAATAGGGGATGTACCCAAAGGATGATTTGGCCCTACATCTGCATTTTCAAAATATTTTGATTAGTCATCAGTTTGAAAGAATAAAAAACATCCTATATTTTAAAATTCACAAAAAACATCATAAAAAAAAACATTTTTCTTAACTACGTCTCCCCACTAAAAGTCCTCAGGTAGAACCAAGTCGGGGTCACCTATGAAATCCAACTCGACATATGCATAATCATTCACCATCAGGATCTGAGGTCTCAACTAGTCAAAGAATGCATCATTGTATTTGATGATGGGGCCCACTACATGTCGAGCCATGAGGTCACACCACCTCTTCATCCTTGGGTCTCATGGGGCTGGTATGCCCCATTCTACCTATAAACATAAATGGGGGACTCTCTCTAAAAAGAAATACACCAAAATAGATCCATACCCAAATTTATTTAGGTCTCCCTTCTTGCATTTTGTTAGCTATGTCTTCATGATGCGTAGGACTCCACCGCTCTAGTTGAACACCCTAGGTTCCATGCACTCCATGACATATTGAAAATAGATTTGGAGAGCCATGTGAGGAGATGCACTCCCCACCATACGTGCAATGGTAAAAAAAATAGTTCGGAGGGGTAAATCCCGGACACCCCTGATGGAAACTTTGCCCTTGTGTCTCTCTGCCTCAGGAGCACAGTATCGACGGAGATACTCGCTCATTGGTAGAACACCACCTCTACCTCCTATCAAAGTCACATGAGATCCTCGATGAGATAACCCCATCAATAAATAGATATCTTCGATATCTAAGGATAGTACATGGACACCCACATGAAACACCTATTGGTCCACATCCCACATGTGGACCAGATACTCCAATATCCTTAGTTGGGCTCTCATGCCTTGGATTTAAAAAAAATTTAGTAAACCACATTGCCGGAGGGAATTCAAAGTGCCCAGATCATTCAAAGCATCATGGTCATCATCTTCGTGCTCCCTCTCCCTCCACTCCAACATTTTGACCATCAAATACCTGCATTGGGACAATAAAAGGGAGTTAGCATCCTCATTTGCTGATTTAGGAAATTTCTATTGGCTAAACGCATCTAAAGGTTTTTTGGTTTTCGGCTGCCACAGGCAGATATTTAACACAGTGCGATGGTTATGAAAGTGAGCCACAGGGTGCCTACAAAAATCATCGATTTCCGTAGGTCCCGATATTGGTCACTTGCGGTGGCCCCAGCGCGCACCTACCAACCTAAAAATTAACTCAAAAAGCCATTATAAACCAAAAAAAAAAATGAAGTTTAATCCGATGAAATGAAAGAAGACAATGAGATTACTATTCTAATGGAAGGCGTTCGCTGAATGGTCACCTGTACCTCCCGCAATCGACAACCGAAGTCTGAGGTAAAAACAGGGTTTCTAAGCCAATTTTGGGAAAAATGAAAATGAAATAGTAAAAAGATTTTTTACTCCTATTTATTTCACTTTTTACTTTTTATATTAATATTTTATGTTATTTAAATGCATTTTATCAAAAACCTAAAAGTCTAATGGTCTCGTGAGTATTTTTTTTTCTCGCAGATAAAATAATTTGAATCCTGAACAATGAAATATGGAGATTTTTCGTGATTTGTTTTTGTATTTTTCACATGTACAAGTACTTTTTGGGGTTTTTCAGAAAAACCTCGAGCCTAGTCTTTGTTCATTCTTGTGCTCGAAAATTGATGAGAATGAAACCGAGTATACTTTTGTCATCTTTTCGTACTCTTCATGGTAACATGAAAAGCAAAACTCATGGAGTGTCCTTTAAGCTCTTTTCACGCTCCATAAAACCAAAAATATTGCTGAGCGATCTTGTTCTTTTTAGGCTCATAAAAGTATTTGAAGGAAACGTTTGATGGGTGATAGTTTATCACTTTTTTGGTCCCATCGAACTACTTTACAAAAAAGGAACTAGGAGAGTTCTCTTTAAGTGTTTTTTAGATTCTCAAAACATGAAAAACCCTCGAGTTTCCTATCTTTGGACTCATCAAACAAACATCGAAAGACCCATACGGGATCAAACCACTCCTTCTTAGGGTTCGTTAAACATGCTCTGAGGGACTCGTCTGAAGGATGAGATTACATCAACATGCATATGTTATCCTCCTCAAGGTTGCATAGAAATAAAGAGGTACTCACTAGAAATGGTGGGGAAAAATTTGGGAAAGAAACGTGTCTTTGTGTTTGTGTTAGTGGCAGTAATAGTCTCTCTTGAACATGACACCCCCCTTTATCATTTGAATCTAGGTTGAAAAATCCATTTGTCTCTCGTCTGACTTTTTGCAAGTTCATATCTTGGGTCATATTTGAGTCAATGCTACCAAGACCATTGTTGTTTCATTCATATGTTCAAGAGAAGTCCAAACAAGCCCTCTATCGAGTCAACCATAAGTAATTGTCAATTTGTACTATGTCGGCCTTCACTGTGTCAGTTTCAAATCATTTTCATACTTCAGTCTACCCTAAAATTGTTACTTATTTTGTGTCATTGATGGGGGATACATCAAGGCCCTCCCGTGATGAGTCTTTTCCTATCGAATTCAACTCATCATTCGGGAACAAGACTTAGAAATCATTTAGTAGCTTAGAGACTGCATGCCTCAATGGAAAGTTTCTTTTCTTTCGACAGTGGATTCACATCATTGGTCCCTGATCGGAAGATTCCCTCGATTGTTCGACTTCAGCTCATTTATTCACATTCGTTGGATTGTACTAAGGTACCTTGGGAGTCATTGATATCAATGGTGATTTTCCTTGCACTTGTTAATGGTTTTCATCAATGACCGGTAATCAAGTGGTTTCTACCATGTTTGACTTCAACACCTATAATCGCATGGTTAGATTCGTGCTTACGGAGGACAGGATTGAAGAACCTGAATCTCATCATCTTGGTCTAGGTTGCGATGGATTATTTGCGATTTGTATTGACACATAGATCGACTTTGTATGTCTTGTGGCTATGTCTTGATTTCAAGTTTTTTAACACATAGATCCACAGTGTATTCTTGGTGGCTATGTATCATCTTGATGACATGGATCCATAATGTATAATTGGTGGCCATGAATGACATTTATGATTCAAATCACTTGTAGTATGAGCATGGGAATTCCTACCTCAGAAATGGTATAATATTGTGCAAATGCTTGATTGTTTGCAGGTTCTTGATTGGTGTGCTCCTTGTTCTCGACACACACACACACACACATACATTTTACAAAGTATTTTGGCTGTCATGAGTTCCAGCCTCATACTTTGGGGGGCATTCTGTTACACATTATTTTGTTCACTTTGATGATGATTATACAAGCATGTGTTCAGACTCTCAAAACAATATTTTACATGAGAAAAATGACTAAGTTCTTCCTCTACAAGACATGTTTTTAGAATGACGCCGCAGGATGATAGTAGTACACAATGTGGAAATCCTTGATTTCCATAGGTTTCTTTATAATTATCTCTCAGGGTTTTTGCAGGCTACTGTATAGGCAGGGTGTGACGACATTTGAAGCTAAAGAAAGGAATAAGTTCACGCAGGTTCTAGAAGGAGAATCTTCTAGAATGTGAGGTGGCATCTATATGGTTGTGATCCTACCGGCTTCTCTGATTTGGTGGGATTATCCTCATCCTTTTAACCACTTCACCTTCTCCTATATAAGGATGGGTTTCTCATGGAAAAGGTTAAGCAATATTAAGCAAAGAATTGCTAAAAGAATAGGCTGAAGACTGTGTGAAGGATCCTATTGCAACTGATGCTTGAGGTCTCCATTTGTCCATCAAGCTTTTGTGGACCGTCTTCATATAAATTTGGAGCAAGTGTATGTGTTTGTTGGAACAAAGGACCACTGAAAGGGAACTCATGACATCAATGAAATTTGGTTGTATCTTCCACTTTTACTTAATATAATATGGTGACATGTTTCTTTCTCATAAAATCATTAGCATTTTATTACATGACTCCTTGATCACATGTTTAGGTTTTCATTGAATCTATTATTGTTGCTTTCACTTTGGTAGGTTTGTTTTATTACAGATCTAATCTCACAAGAGCACCAGGGCAAAGCAAGGACAACAAAGATATAAGGAAGTGATATCTAAAGGTATGTCATCCATTCCTTCTTTGGTAGTAAATTCAATGATTGTAACTTAGGGAAAGCGTCATGTCCTGTCTTGTTTTGTTCTAGATCCAGGTGGATCTAGGGATATTAGTTTATGTCCACATTCACTGATTTATCCAATAACAATTATGGACTTACAACCACCCACATCAGTCAAGCAAGTGCATGCGACATTGGGTCATACTAGGTACTACATGAAATTTATCAAAGGATACGTGTAAATTATAGCCCCAATGGAAAAATTATTGAAAAAAGATGCAAATTTCCAGTGGAATGGCGATTACCAAAAATGACTCAACACACTGAAACAAAAGTTAGTAACTGTGCTGATATTAATTTTCCATGACTGGAACAAGGACTTTCATGTACACGTGGATGCCTCATCGATAACATTGGGTGCGATCTTGTCACAACCAAGTGACAAAGACATAGATCATCCAATTTATTTTGAAAGTAGGAAACTATCAACAACAGAGAAAAATTATAGCACCATATAATGCGAGGGATTGGCTATGGTCTACGCACTGCAAAAATTTAGACACTACTTAGGAAGATCACACTTTAACATGTACACAGATCATTTTGCACTGAGATATCTGGTCAACAAGCCAGTGCTGTGGGGGAGTATTTGCAGACGACTCATATTGTTCTAGGAGTATGATTTTGAAGTAGTGGTAAAACCAGATAAACTCTATGTAGGACCAGATCATCTTTCACGCATATTATCGGGAGAAGAGGCAGGAAACCTAGACGATGGCTTGCCAGATGCACAACTATTTTTGGTTAATATGGTGGATGACTACTTTACAGACATTGTACAGTTCTTAAGCACAAGGATGGTTCCCTAAGATATGACGGTCGCACAAAAAAAGCAGTTGGTAGTAAAATATGTGGACTACCAATTAATCACAGGAAGCTTATATAAACTAGGTGTAGATGGAATACTATGACACTGTGTAGTCAAACACGAAAGAACAACTATATTGGCAGAAGCATATGAAAAGATAGCAGGAGGACATTACACAAGAAAATCCACTGCGCAAAAGGTATTACGTGCATGGTTATGGTGGTCTACACTCTGCAAGGATGCAAAGGAATACTGTCAGACATGAAATGTTTGTCAACGGGTCAGAAAACCCTCTAGAAGGGACAATATGCCATTGAATCCCCAAGTTACATTACAAGCGTTTGATAAGTGGGATATTGAATTCATTGGACCAATCAACCCACCAACAAGAACATCAGGGGCTAGGTACATCATTACAACAACATAACATCTAACTCGATGGGCAGAAGCAACACCAATTACATATTGTAGCGTAGAAACTACGATGCACTTTTTGTTTGAAAACATAGTAACTTGATTTGGATGTCCTCGAACATTGATGAGTGATCAAGGGACACACTTCATCAATAAAAATATAGTGGCCTTGACTGAAGAATTCCAAATCCATCACCAGAAAAGTATGTCGTACCACCCACAGGCAAATGGAACAATGGAGGCATTCAACAAAGTCCTAGAGAATCCAATAACAAAAATATGCAACATGGGAATAGATGACTGAGACTTAAGAATCCCTGCGGTATTATGGGCATACATGACAACCAACAAGAAGTTGATAGGACAAACACCGTTCAGGTTGGTATACAGACAGGAGGAAGTAATGCCGATGGAATTTATTGTGCCAAGCTTGTGTGTCACAGCTATCAAAGATCTGTCGTATGCAGGTGAAATACAAGAATGACTATCACAACTAGTACAACTTGAGGAGGATAGATTTTACACAGGGTTCCATCAACAAGTGCAGGAGGCAAGGGAAAAATCATGGCATGACAAGCATATTAATTTGAAAAAATTCCAAGTAAGTGATGATGGGTATTCTATATGTACTAATTCCCTCAATTAAATTGTCAACCCAGGGTAAATAAACTTAGATTTGTGGCATATTATGAGCCAAGCCAAAAAGAAAAACTAATGGAAAGATTGTTTAGCTAATTAGATAGTTTACCCTAGGGATCAACACTCTTTTCAATTTACAATTCTACTTTTTAAAGAGTTAACTTTTAAAATCTATTTAAACAACAAATTCTATGTAAAGCAACCTTTAACTAATGAGATTCAAGCAATTCTAGAACTATAAACTATTTGAACTAAGTAACTTTAAAAAATCTAGGACTATGAACTATTTAATCTATCTTTAAATAAGCAAATAACAAGTAATCTATTTCAAAGCTATTTAATCTATTCAAGCTCTCTTTGAATAAGCAAACATCAAGTAATCTATTTCTGAATTATTTGATCTATCTACCTCTTAATGAACAAGAAAGTAAGCAAGTAGGAAATTAATCTATCAAAACTATCTTAACAAGTGAACTCTATTCTTAAAAACTCACAACTATTTCTATCTTGCAAAGAATAAACACTAATCTACTTAACTAAAAACAAGAGTGTTGTGACAGTATTCAAATGTGATGATTGTGTCTTCGGTGGCGAATGAAATCACGATGGCATCTAACTACTAATGACTGTTCAAGTGGAATTAATTCAGTGCTAACTTCTACAAAGAAATGTAAAGTATGGATAATGCAGTCTATACAAAGTTTTGCCATCATAAAAGTAACACTAGATGTTCTTGGATTCCATATGATATTTAAACATTATACAAAAGAGATTAAACATAAATCATTCACTCTATCACAAAACTGTTGGAAAACACTTTTTTCAAAATCACTAACTCAAGCAAATCTATAAACTCATAATTAACACTTAATCATAGATCCTAATTCAAATTCATAACAATGAAAATACTCTGTGCAAACCTACAAACTTATGTCTAATGCTAATTAGAAATCATAACTCAAATTCATAAATGGAATTTCATTAAAAATCATAACCTAAAGTTAAGTAGGCTACCATTAAAGATCACACTCAAAATCAAATAAGATGCTACTGTAAATCATAACTCAAAATCCATTTCTATCCTATCATGCCGATGTTAAAAGAAAAATTAGCAAATGAAACAAACTTACATAGAGTATTTGAAATTACAACTTGATAAATAAACTCTATCTAAATTAGTACTCTGCAAAGTAATTTACAACTAGGGAGAAAAAGACATAATTCATAGGAAAACAATTCCTTCATAGGGACTATGTGGTGTTATAGGGCCTTACACATGGTGCATGATCCCTCAAAGAAACAATTAGGGCCTAAATCCTAGTGTTTGGATCCAAACTATGGTTTAGGTCCTAATTCCCATCCCTAATACATTAATCTTTAGAGTTGTGTACATATCTCTCTCTTAGGTAAAATTTTTGGGCTATGTGGTGATTAAATGTCCTAAAAATGAGAAACTCACAGGGCACTTCCCCTAATTATGAGGATGGTACCCAATGTAAACCATATTCTTTAGGGCTTAAGGCTAGGTCAACATCTCAACAACAATTGGCTCATAAAAATAAAACATGTCACAATGTGGGATTTAAAACCAAGTGGGGGTGGAAACAACTTTTCCCCTCAACCACTTGAGTGACACCCAACTGATTTAATTTTTGGGCATTGGGGTCTGATAGATGAGGTCCAAATTACTATAGAAGTTATTTTCCCATGGGACTCATGGGCTCATGGGCCATTCTCCCTTGGGGATCATGGGCTCATGGGCCATTTTCATATGGGAATAAGGTATAAGGACATATAATTTTTTTATGGAGGCGCATAGGCCATGTGTAGGTCCCCAAGCTATAATACATGGTCCATATAGGAAATATTTATCCATTAATTTAGGGAATCATTTCTCTAAAAGTGAAAAAAGGAAATCATTTTGATTTTTAACTCATGGGACACATGTAGTTCCATAAACCACCACACAAACCCAACCTATATAATCTTTAGACCACGAGTGAGGTATGGTGGCCATTTTTAGCTTTTACACATTAATTTAGCCTACATGTAAGATATATGGTCACCATTTCAATGATTAGTATATTAGGGATGTTTCTCAAGACCCATGCCATGTTATGGGGCCAAATAAGGGTATTAAGTTGTAACATTTGGATTTAGATCTCATGTTCCATGTGCGGGGCTTTGAACCACCACACATTCCCTCCATAGGGAGTCATTTGCATGTGAGTGGGATATGGAGGATATGATTTTGAGGCTTAGAACATAAAGGATGGTTCTTGGTTCCTAGGTCATGTTTTGATTCCAAAATCCATCATCTTAGATTGTTGGCTTGCATCTGGTAGACTATCATCTAGGTTCCCTACATCTTCTCCTGTCAATATTCATGACAAGTGATCTAGTCCTGCATTCAGTTTCCTTGGCTTCACAATAAATTTGAAATCATACTCCTCGAATAACAATAACCATCTGCAGATTCTGCCCCCAACACTGGCTTGTTCACTAGATATTTGAGTTCATAGTGGTTTGTATACATCTTGAAATGAGATTGCAATAAGTAGTGTTTGAACTTCTGCAAAGCATAAACAATTTCCAAGCCTTCCTTTTCTGTCATCGTGTAATTCTTCTCAGCAGTCGATAACTTCCTGCTGGAAAACACAATTGGATGGTCTATCTATCCCTCTCTTGGATGAGATAATACTGCACCGAGAACTATCGATGATGCATCCACATGAACATGAAACTCTTTCTGCCAATCCAAGAACACCAGAATGGGAACAATCACTAAATTTTTCTTTAATATGTCCAGACCCTACTGGAAATCTTCATTCCACTGAAACTTAGCTTCTTTCTTCAATAATTTCTCCATCGGAGTTGTAATCTACGCATATTCTTTAATAAATTTCATGTAATATCATGTATGGGCCAAAGTAGTTCTTAAATATCTCACTGATTCAGGTGGTGGAAAATTAACAACTACTTCTATCTTGGGAAGATCAACCAACAAACTCTACTTGCATACCACATGACCTAACAATATCCCAAACGGTGCGCAAAAAATATGTTTCTTTAAATTTAATGATATCTAATATTGTCTACATCTGTCAAGAATCAACCTTAGAGTTTCTATGTGATCTTTTAATAGGATAAATATTGTCCAATCATCTAAGTACACTTCCTTAAACTTATGAATAAATTCCTTAAAGGATGCAACAACTACTCTAGAAAACACAACAAGTGCATTCTTTAATCCAAATGACATTACTATATATTGGAAGCTTCCCCATTATGTTGCAAATGTCATCTTATGTATGTCTTCTGGCACAATCTTTATCTGATGGTATCCTGGAAAGCCATTGGTGAACAAGTAGGCCTCTTGTACTCCTACGTTTTCTAACACTTCGTCTGTAAAGGGGGTCAAAAAAGGGTAATGTAAATAGGAATCATTCAACTTCCTTATGTCTATGCAAATTATAATACCTTGTGTCTTCTTATATTGAACCACCATTGGACTTATCCATTCAGACTCTGTGATGAGATCAATGATACCAACATCTATCATTTTGTCAAGCTTTGCTTTCACTTTTCCATTGTATTTCAGATTTAATCTATAAGGTCTTTGTCTTACTGGATTAATGTCTGGTTTTAACATGATCTTCATCTCACCCAATTCTCCAACTACTCCCTTCATCTCTGAAAAGGTTGTTAGAAAGAGATCTTGATACTCATGCAAAAGGTATGCAATCTTTTCAATAGTCTCATTGTTCTAATAATCACCAATATTTGTGAACTTTAGTTTATCTTTCGTGCCATTATTCCTTTGTGCACTCTCAGGGGTTTTGCATATGCATCAGATTCAAGTTATGGACCTACTACATCGCGCTTCCCTTCAATCTCTCATACTTGTACATTTCTTAGGTCTTCTTCTTCTTGATATTCCTCAATAGCATTATAAAATTCTAATGGTTCATGGACTGTTGCACTCTCTCTGTGCACACTACACACATGTACTATTTCTATCTAACCTTCTTCCATAATTTTTTTAATTCTAATGACTTTTAGAGTTGCATCTACTAAAGGTGACTCAACTTCAAAGTTAAATGTTACCTTAAAATTTGGGTGAGATCTTCCCAGTCTATTGTCCCTATGTGCACTTCTAGCTCTAAGTACCGATTCTTGGGCACTGTCTCCGGTGTATGTATGAATCTGTGTGTCCATTCCTGCTTCAACATCTATCTACAAGTTGTAATACATTACACAATATGTTCTATCAAACTACTCATCCCCATATACTTGTGCATAATCTCTTATGTTCCAAACCCAATATGCATCAACCTTTTACAATGTTTCCAATCCTTTATTCCTTCCTTGTGTGCTTCCCACCATCTCGCTACGATTGATCTTAGTGAGACATATAAAGCCAACAATCTTTTTTTTCCGGGTATCTGTAACTCAAAATCATTGAAAAAGGAGATTACCTTAGTTAGTCCATCAAACTTTGGTGTATCACGTACCTTTGTTCCAATCTAGCGCAAAGAGAGAGTAATGCAAGGACATCTTTTCTTCGATATTTCATGTAATATGTGTTTCCAATGTTCAAGTCCTTCCTCCAAGTCTGATATGCAAGAGATAATGCTTCTCCAACTAAGCACACCATCTCTAGTGGGATTGACTTAGTCATCGATGTGCATGGTCATATTATATGTAACATACCCAACCTTAGACTTGTTGGGCTATGCCACACATAAACTTTTGCAGAACTGAATATATTGTAACATACCTAGCCACCCAGGCTGAGTCATTCCACTTCATAAAAACAATAATTTCACATGTATAAATATATATAAAACTTAAGAAGACAAACATATTCTGCAAATACATAGATTCATGCAGAAATAACAGTAAAAATATACATGCAGCATACACAGGAAAACCCCATAAACATAAACACATGTATAAATACATAGCATGTAAATTAACACACAATTGATACTTATGTTTGATATAAGACCACCAACTATGTGAATACCTTCCTTGATCCTCCCAGCCTTAGACCACGCTACTCAGAACTCTTAGCAGTGGATCACCGTCGAGATGGGACTAAACTCCACCCAGGTAAAGGGATTCCTAGCTAGGCTGATGTATCTCAGACATCAGGAACACATCCGTTAGGTTCCTACTCAAACTAACAACTCACAATATCTCATTCCCTACATGTCTATCCCACCCCAGGAAGTGTGCCCCTTCTCTTCTCAATAGTCCTTTGGCCGTCCCACTTCCCTTACAGGGCTTCAACAACAGGCTGGACAAGAAGTCTTAGAGAACTGTAGCTGCAGTTGGGCTCCCTTAGGAAATCGATTCCCCAATAATTATCTCTCCTGGAGATATTTATCATGGGACTGACAACCCACCTCTTCAATCCATGGGCTTGACAAACCACCTCTTCAAACCCAAGGGCCTAACGACCCACTTCTTCATTCCAATGATTAAGTCAACCAGGTATTGGTAATGGATGATGATGATAAAAATGTTTAGTTAAGGCCCAGGTGATGGAAACAACAACATTCAGGGCATGGAACGGGTGATGCTCATAACAAAAAGGTACATCACTAGCTCAAGTAGGTAAATGTGCGTTGTGCATCCCAAGAAGGATAAGGTTTACTGTTGATAATAGGAAAGGTACGGGTAGCTCAAGAGTGCATGCAGGCTCGAGAGGTAAGGTTGATGGAGTGAGTGGCTAAGTGCGTTAAGGGTTGAGTGCGTGAATGGATGAGTGAGTGAGAAATGGACTAATTTCCCCACCTTTATTTACATGCACCCTTGATGACAAATGGATCTCAAGGAGCTCAGTTCTCTCCACTTGTAATTCATTCTCTTTTCCATAAGACTTAGGATAAAATAATTATCCTCACCATAGTCTTTAGGAATAATATTATAATATTCCTTTGGCAATAATCCCTCTATCTTAGCCCCCTTTCTAGGCTCGTAGCCCCCCCTTTCCCTTCCTAGTCGAGTTTAGTCCCCCATACTCTTTTATCATGGTTAGTCTACATCCAAAGATGTATTATATTAATGATATGAGTGTTTACATATAAAAAATAGGCTCATTGGCCTTTATCATCTAGGCTCTCCGACCTAATCATCACATAATCATTCTCGCTCATAATCACCTGGATCACCAGCCCATAAAACATATTTACAATTTCAACTGGGCTCGCTCTTGGGGTATTACATTCCCATCCCCTTATTTATGCACTGTCCTCAGTGAAATATATATATACCTTTATCACCAAAATTTTCAAAAACTTTCAAAAAGATGCGGGTATTTTTCTAGCATTGATCCAGATGGATCTCAGTGGCCATCCACCTCTTCCACTAAATCACCATTTTGAGCCTGTGGTTTTGATAAACCATGATATTCACCCTTTTTATGGGGAATGGAATGTAATTTCATTTTCATTTTTTAATTACAGACATCATTTACTGATTTCTTAGTGGTCTTATGTACATGCCTACAACATAGCGTTAATGCACCGGATCCACAATACCTCAGTATTGGTATTTATACATCTTTGTATCTTCAACCATTAAAATTTGTTACCAAAACCATAACCCTACCGATATTAGGTCTTCCTCCCATGTGCGCATGATGTTCCTCCATCCAGCTGTCGCTTTCCTTGTGCACGCTTTCTTGCATGCACACATGCTGCGTTTCCTTCCAACTGTTGCTTTACTTTCTGCATGCTTTCTTTCCCCATGATCATCCTTATTTCCACTTCATCCTACTGCCAACATGCCCCCAACACTAACATGTGGCTCATCCCGATCCACCTAATCCTTCTGACCTTCCTCGATCTCCTTGGTGATCATCTAGAACTTTTCCTTGAGCTCTGCTGCTTGTGTTAGCGCTTGTGTAGTCTTCTTCCTGATTGTGTCCACTACCTAGACTGCCACTTTGTCGCTGATCAATCCTACACATTCTGCCTGGGTCTCTACTATATGTGTCTTAGATTCATCTGCCTATGCCTATAATTTTGCTACCTTCTCTTGTAATGGCTCCATTTGAGCCTAACGCTCCTGTTTCTACATTTGCGCAGTGATGAGTTCTGCCTGCAACGTATTCATCTCATGCATCCCTTTGAATCATTTTGGTATTGGTATTGTCTTCTGCTTCTGATTGAGCTCTTGGATCATTGCATTAATCCTTTCCTCTTCCTTGTCCCACTGTTGGACCTGCAGATCCTCCTCCAACCTAGTCCAAAGTTTCACTACTTTGTCGAACAAGTCAACGACTGTGCTAACTTGTTGCTCTATCTCCTGCAGTTACAGTGTTGCTTCCTGCTTCCTTTTCTCCTTCACTGCTGGTGGCATGGTTGGTATGAGTGTTCGCATTCAAATGGTCACCAGGTGAGAAAATGGAGAGCGCTTGCATACCCTGTTGGGTCTGGCAGGGCAGAAAAGCTGTGGAGAAAAAGGGTTAAAGAAAACAAAACTAACTACAATCTAACTATCAACTGAACACAAATAAAAATGTAACAAGAAACAACCAACATTAAACACAAGACACAGGGGTCACCAATGGTTTCAGGCTGGTGTATTAATGAAACCGAGCACGCTAAAGGAAGAGACCAGAGGTTCCTTCTCCCCCCAACAGAAGGCTCTTTGGGGCCCTCACACAATTCGCTTTCCTTACAAATGAAAAGAACTGCACATAGCAGTGAAAGAACTCTCGATGATGCAGCTGATGGGTTGTTGTTAAAGGATGAGCCCTTAACCATCTGAACAACATAACAGTGATTAGAATTCCTTGCCAAAATAGTGAATCCTCATGGCCTTTTATAGCAGCTCCTGGGCGGTCACGTAACCTTCTCAAAGTGTGAACAGGGACCCGTTTAGGGTTTATTTAGGTCATTAACCCGCCGATTTTGCAGATCCGGCTCTGATTTGAGAGTCAAATCATCTTGGGAGCCAGTCCGTAGGCGGTTGGGAGGCCGACCTATTCAATTAATGCACCGTTTTAGCAGATGCACGGATTTTTGTGTTGACAGCCGCGCGTCTAGCACGCGCGCACGTAGATAACACGTTTTTGTCCTGCGCATGCGCGCGCGCATCAAACTGCTGTGAAGCTCCCTTCAATTTTTGGTTACTTTGTATAGTTTTTGGCCCTTCTGGAGTGCTGTGAAATTAATTCAGTGCCATGAATGACTTCATTGCTATTTTGATGATGTGGAGTTCTTGTTGCCATGTGCAGACGAAATTTCAGTGATAACAGATGCCCCCTGATGGATGAGGTTAGGAGCATACGTATAGCCGAAATCCATCAATGTTTCTTCTACTGAGAATGTTGTTGTAAGGGAAAGCAAGAGTGGGACCGTTCGGAGCGATCCGTTGGAGAAAGAAGGAACCAGTATCCCGACCTTTTGAGAGACGTGCAGAAAAAATATACAACTGTGTACAAACGAGGCGGGCATGCCCCACGCTTGTGTGATGTAACTCTGAACAAAGATGACGGAAGTGTTGGTGTAGACAACAACAGCACCCTCGGGGGCGGTAATGATAAAGGCAGAAGACAATTCTGCAAAGGAACATACTCTTAATAACAGACAATGATCGCTGTGACGATGATGTGGGCATTGGTGGCCCTACCACGTTCAGAGGTCTTCGGAAAATGACAAAAATAACGACAATAGTCGCAAAGTAAGACCCACCATAACATGAGAGAGTGTTGGCGTCGAATGTTATGGGGGCCAACGACAGCAGGGAGAAATGGTGTTTCACCCTGTGCCGTCTGATATCTCTCATTAAAATAGAGAATGAGAATCAAGATACTGTCGCCCTTCTGGGAAAGTGTGCTGATGTCGAAAAAAGGGGAACGCGACTCCTAGAGGCAAAAAGGTGCTCCGTGGAATCTACTAAGGTGAGGAAGTGGCAGAGGTACATGATCAAAGTCAAGAAGTGGGATGACTCAAGACTACCCTTGGTTGGAGGATATATAAGAGAAATAGTGGCCGCAACCGTGTAACAAGGTCAAGTGTCAGGGGGACGATGAGACTGGTGTTAAGTTATGCCAGAGGTGGGACAAGGTGAACAAATTCAGAGGGTAGAGGTAACTGACCGGTGGGGTACTCTGAAGGTATGGACGATGCCGGCAAAGGTAAATGATAAGTACTGCTCCAATCCAAGGGTGACATGGGTTGCGTGTGGCCAAAAGAAAGAAAGTCGCCAATGGTGACGATGAAGAATGTAATGACTGAAGGTAAAGGTGTTTGTACAATAAATAATAAATAATAAATAATTTTGGGGAGAAATGTACAAATACAGAAACGGGTGCCCCAGTGTGAAATGCGTGCCCCAGGGAGGGCAGAATTGTCATGAGAAACTGATGAAGGGTGGGGGCCCCATTGGTGAGTTTTTGTATGAGGTAGATGAAATGAAGATAGGTTCGCAGATGGGCAAACTGATGGTGGATGAAATGGTGGGTTCATGATCCTGCGGCGGTGTAGGTAAAAAAGAACATAACCATAAAGCGATGATTTGGGAGTCCATATGGGAAGCTAGCAAAATGAGGAGAAGAAGTATGTGGTTGATTCGCAACATGATCTAAGACTATCGGGACTCCCATCCCTAAAGGGTGATGAAGAACAACATGAGTGTCAAAAGTGCAAAAAGGTGCTATGAATGGGACAACTCATGTGGGTGAGAATGCTACCGGATTACAGTACCGTAGATGCAAAATGGAGGTGGGAGTACTGCAGAGCCGGAAAAGGGTGTCCTAAA